>CATIWC010001716.1:0-192044 GCA_948472305.1 Vicia faba
ATAATAAAATGGACATTAGATTTGAATTTGGTTTATGACGAATGTGGATAAAAGGATTGGAATGGTTATTAAAAAAAAAGGATAAATGGGATAATTGGATTTATGAAAAGTGGAAATTTCTATTAATGAATTAGAATGAGCTAGATAGGCGAAATTCAAACTCAATGACTTGTGTAATTTCATTAAAAACATGTGTAAAAAAGTTTAAACCATAAATGATTGATTACTACTAGTAATCAATTATTTATTATTTATAACAGTCACGTTATACTCCAAAGTGAGTTGTTATAGAAACAGAATCCATTAAAAGATTTAAAGCAAAATTGATAACAGCCAAACAATTTTTATCATTAAAATCAAGTCGAATCGGATAAGTATTTAAGATTTAGCTGTAAATGTATATAGGCTTTGAAAATGTAACAAATACATATGGGAAATAGTAATACAAGAGCAAGAGGAAAAAACATTTCAAGAAATGGTACAAGGGTGAAAATAGTTTCTCCCCTAGATAATAGACAGCGTAGCCTATTCATGTAAGGATAGAAATGAATTCCCATGAAAGACCTCCTTTCTGTGTCATGATGTTCTCTGCTTTTTTTCCTCTTGAGAGTGTGAAGAATACATTCAACACAACAAGTCTTTGTGGTGCCGAATCAAGCATCCACTGATAATAAACAGAAATCTAGAAGATAAAAACAGCAGCTGTAACAAAAACAACTGATCAAGTTATGGAATGAGGAAATCTTTTCAGCCAATTCCATGCATTCCTTATACTTCATACAACAGCTGGGTCTAATTGTATAGTAAAAACACAAGTTCACAACAAACTAAATGAGAGACGCAATAAAATGGCTACACTGCAAAACCAGGAATCGAAGATGGATCGGCCACCCAACACCCTCTGAGATGAAGATCGTCTTCTCCAGTATGCTGAAAAGCAGGAACCTGATGTGAAAATCTACCAACATCTTCTCTTAATATTTCAATTATACCGGTCTTAGATCGCCGCACAATGGGAGCCTTGAAAATTGGCTGAGATCCGCTAAAACGCAACAGAATAACAACTTCTACACTCTTGTCACTATCTGCTAAGACTTCTACTATATGACATTCACTTCTGCCTCTATCCTGGTCTGAAGAAGTAAGTTCACAATTCTGGTCCTTGTATAGAGCCCAAATCTCGCCTTTTTTGGGGTAAATTTCATATATACTGTTCTCCATGGGTTCAACTTTTAGTTGATGAGAGAATGCTGAGGGAGAAAGAATTTGGGGTTTGGCTTTTTTGATTTTGAAGGAGCCACAGGATATTGCACGTTTGAAACCTTCTGGTGTCGAGCAGGGTTCAAGTTCGGATACATGCAACCTAAAATTAGATGAGGAGGATTCAATCCTCTTGATTTGAACATAAACAACAGGCATATTATCTCTATCACCGTATATTGCCCATATCTGACCACACTGGAACATCTCCCTAGATTTTTCCTTATTAAAGTCATAACTCGCTCCCACAACTCCAGATTCTTTTTTCAAGCTCGCGCGATCGCTTCCCACCGACTGAGAAAACACAGTTTCCTTAATATCATTGGTAGTGTTGGAATGATTATCAGCCAACTTGCTAGTGGCACATTCACCAGCGCCTCCTGCATCATTTTTCTTGCTTAAATCTCTAGGTGACCTTCGAACTGTCGATGTCTCCACGTGATAATTTCTCTTGGGTTTCTGTGGTGTCTTGAAATTCTTGTTGGTCTGGCTTGCAGCAGCTTCACTTCCCTCCGGTTGATTGTAGTCCTTGTGGCTAGTGTTCTTTTCGTGTTCTCTGACCATATGTTGACTAGTACTTGTATGACCATTACCCATATTTTCTGCGTTTGACCTTGGTGATTTTTTATGACCACCACTTTCTCGCAATTTTGCTTTGGGAATACTATCGTTAAACTTTGCCTGATCAACTTTACGCTTGGAGGATTCCTTGCAAGAACTGACTCCACTGTTTAACATTCCGTCCTCCATCACATCACCCGGATCGCCAACTTGAACCTGAAAAATACTCTTAGGCAGGCCAGCAGGGTCAAGTTCAAATGATCCTTTTGGAACATCTTCCCTTTCATCACCAGACATCATAAATGAAGGAACTCGGTGTGAAAACCTATACAACTCATTAGGTGGAACACAAAATAATCCAACTCCATTCTGCACAGTTTGCTGAAAGAGACAAACAAACCCTTTCATTTTGCTCAGATAAGTAACTTTAACACCATCTTTCTCATCAAAATCAGAAAGGACTTCCACAAATTCAAATTGATATTCTGCATTCTTTTCAGGTTTAGAACCCCATCCCATATCCCAATGTCTGAAAATTGCCCAAGTTTCTCCCTTCATGGGATATACCAGATAAGAACCTCTAGCACTCCCTTTTACGCAATGCACCATGTGAGAGAACATATCAGTACCTCTAGTTACCTGAGAACTTCCAAGTCTGTACTTACCGCACGCAATAGGCAAATCTGCTTCATGCCATTCAATCTCATCTTTGAGATCTGGATTTGGTTCCAGCCAAGTATATTCCAGTTTGAAAGGGGAGTGAACCTTCTTGATGCGAGCATAGAATCTTGGCATAGAATCAGTATCATCATAAATAGCCCAGTATTGGTCAGCAGCAAAACAATCCTTTATTCTAACCTTATCAAAATCACTAAATTCTGGATCAGGACATAATATAATATTGGGACTGGATGTCTCTTTTCTTTTCGAGTTCCTTAAAACTGTTTTTTCAGGTTGGCCATTTGTTTTGTTTTTCGCCTCTCCATTCTGACCAGCCACATCAGCGGTGAAACTAGTTGGACTTGTCTTATTGAAAAAACCACCATTCTCAAACTCATCATCTCTAGCAGTTTCTGTGTGTGAAGCGCGCTGCTTTTTCCTGGAAGATTTCTTAGAATGGACTCCTGTGTCAAGTCCAGAAGGATCAACACCATTTTCTTGAACATTGCTATCTTCCATGCCATTTCCATCAACTGAATCTGCTGATGCTGACTGCCTTGCTCTCTTACTTCCAACATTTGTTTGTGTTCGTGATGGCTTGGCCTTAGATGTAGCACGGTTGGAAGTTCCAGCAGCAGCCTTTGTCACACCAGCAGTACCATGGCCATCTTTACTCTTTCGAACCTTAGAAGAGGGCCCATTGTCATCTTTACTCTTTTGAACTTTACAAGAGGCCCCCTCTCCGGCCCCAGGTTTTGTCGTATATACAGGACGAAGGGGCACAAACATGTCCTCCGGTCCTTTACCATGAGGTTTTCCACCATTACTTTGTGATGCTTCTTTTGGTGGCACGTGGTTTGGAGTATCTTTATGTCTGTAAAATGATGATGTTTGTCCTGATGGTGCAACCGGCGACCCTATATCACGAGCTTTGAAAAGTTTAAGACATTGTCGACAATGCAAGGTGGCATTTATAATGTTTTTGTAGTACTCATACTTAGTATTACAATGTTGGCATGATGTCCAAAATGTCTCCTGCTTATTCAATTTCGAATTTTGAGTATGAAACTGTGAATGAAAACTATTATGGTGATGGGATGGAGCCTGAGGTGCTTTAATTCCAGCAAGGCGGCTAATCTTCATGTGATATAAAGAACGCTTTGCTGGGTCACTCAATATTCTGTTAGCTTCCACAATCAACTTGAAAGCGGCCTCTGCCCCAGCAGATTTATTTTTATCAGGATGAAGTAGCAGTGCAAGTTTTCTATACTGTTTCTTTATCGTTGCTTCTTCAGAAAATTTATCAGTTAGAAGAATTCCATACCAGTCCATATCAGATGTAGAGAGTTTGTTCTGAGAAGCACAGTGAACCTCACAAATAGTAATGATCTGAGTGATGTTCTGGGTATCAGGAAACAGTCGCCGAGCTTTCATAGCAAACTTCAGTGCCCCTGCAAAGTCACCAGTCTGCAATCTATTCTCAGCAATTTCTTTGGCTCTCAGAGCTTCATCCTTGTTGCACTCCATGTGTAAGATGAAATCAAAACTCAATTAATCTAGTTTCCCTCAATCATACAACACAGAGACGGGAAACTTCTGCCTTTCAGACACAGTGCAACATTTCCACCTGATTGACAAAGCCAAAAACACCCAATGAACCATTAAACAAGAATGTCATGAATGACTTGCATAAACAAAACAAAGTGAGTGTTAGCAACATCAGTTTTAGCTGAAACTTGGGAATCACAGATCATCCCGTACTTTTGATTTCAGCTTCAATTTTCAACTAAATTTTTTTATTTTAAATAAAGGTATCTAAACACAAATTGCATCAATTCAAAACTCACTAAAACCAATTTAACAAAACCATGATCATCAATAAATAAACCTGCAAAGGTATCTAAACATATATAAGTATGAAATCAAATCAACAACGATAATCTCACTAGCTTATAGCTTTTCTTGAGATGCAATTTCAAATAGCATTTGAGCATAGAGCTTATAAGCCAAAAAAAAAACATTTTTAACCTTTGTTCATTATTATAAAATAATAAAACAACTACCCACGTGTTTCTAGAAAAAAACCAACTACATGCGTTATCACTTGCCTATTATTCTCCGATTGTATGAGCATGCATATTTAACTACCCATGTGTTTCTAGAAAAAAAGCAACCGCATACATTATCACAATGCCTATTATTCTCCAATTGTATGAGCATGCATATTTGCTTTCAATTTTCAATGAATTTTATTATGGGAGCATCTTGGTTTCTATTGCCGTTTTGTCGTCATTCAACTATAACATTGAACTTAAAAAGGTTTAATTAAACAAAAAAATTCTCAATTGAATTCATATAGCACACACATTTACTATCTTAAATATGAAAAATAATCTGAACAAAAAATTCTCATTTTATATTTATCACCCGCAAACAGAACCTTAGTCTAAAGCACTTATAGGAGTGACAACAACTTTACCAAGCATGCAATAAAAACATGAGACAAATTGAAAAGAGAACAAAACCAAAAAAAAAAAAAAAACTTTTCTCCCCATACTGCAAATTAAAACCCACATTTTTCACAAAACTAGATCTAAACATGCAATAAATATAATAAACAAAAAATAAAATTGAACGAATCACACGAGAAGCCAGAACCCTAAAAGAAGATTTTTAGATTCAGATGCTGAACCTCAAGAAAACTTATTCGATGTTCATTTCAGCTCAAAAAGTAACGATAAAGAAAACTACTGCCACATGAATAATTGAAAACGGTAAAGCTCAGTGATTGATTAACATGGAAGTTAGGTCATAAACATAAACCCTAATTTTTCAGTTAATTTCAAATGTAAATAAATAAAAATTGAAACGGAAACAAGATTGAACAAGAACCCTAAAAACTCGATCTGAGAAATGAACAAGTACAGAAAGTGAGGAGTTCGGAAATGATGGAAGTTACCTGCAACGCGGCTGCGTGTATTGTATCTCCTTCACCTGCGAAAATTTTGGTACTTAGTGATTTTGTTGTTTGTTTATTTATTTATATTTATTTGCGTGATTTTGTACTAGTTTTTTTTTATTTTACCAAATGTGTATATATTTATATTTTTAATTAATTAATGGATTAGAAATGATGAAAAATAGGGGTGGGAATAGTTGTCATTAACATTTGATCATTGTAAGACATTTCAGTTTGATCGGTAGACAAAAATCTCGAATCTGCATTCTCTTCTGAAAACAATATAATTTAAATATCACTTGAACTCTTGCAATCAGCAGCACGTGAACTAACACTTCAAATATCTAAAACACCTCAAAGAAGCAGAAGTTTATTTCCCACTCGTTTCAATCATGTTGTGTTTCACACACGCACACTGCATACTAAGGAACTAACAACATTACATAACCCGGTTAGATGTGTTGGAAATATACCAAAGTCTATGATGAATTTCTATTAATCTTGATGAATATGATTTTTATCACCACACAATAACGATGAAAAGAAGAAAAAAAATTAAAGAAAAGAGAATTAGGGTTCATGCAGAGTTTCTCTCTATCTACAAACTGTGGAAAACTTTTGTATTCACTTGCAACTGCAAATGCTGTGAATTTTCAATGTGTTACAATAATAGAGGTTACACTCTATTTATAGTTTGAGAATTTCTTATGGCACCCTATATAGGGGGAAAATATCATATGTAAAACAAAAAATACCCCTCTAAAATGCATTTCAGAAACACACCTTTTTTTTTAAAAAACAAGGATGAAACCGAAAATGAAACTACGATTTGGAACCGGATATGCATTTGCGATTCCTGCACAGACAGTTTAGAACATATTTGTATACATGTGTTTAGTGCATAAATGCATAGTAAAATACGTGGTAAAATAGGATATCGATTAAATACGAAGTAATCACAAAATACATACAAAAGCTCATAAATATCATGTTCCAAAATATGATACGTAAAATATTTGTCAAAGTGTTATCCAAATAATCCAAAATATGAAAAACATAACAGTACTATAAACAGAATGGAACTAAAACTATCATACTACTGAGTATGGCGGATAATGAGTCGGCCCGTGATATTCTCCACATTCATTCGCTGTCGTCTGTAACATAAAGCCTCCCCAGCCTCTGTCATGATGATATCTAGAATACCTCTAACATCAGAGTCATCAGGAAACAACCCCCTATCAATACTTGTCTACGTGATATGCATGATACAACGACACATAAGCAACACATCAGTGGCATGATCAGCATGTGCATGCTCCTCCTATAAAATCTCCACGCGTGCTAGTCTATGTGGATTACCTGGAGCCTCTTATACTAGATATAGATGTGACATCCGGAAGAATCATAAGATATAATTATCCTCGTAGCTCCAATCTTTTGGTGCTATGGTACTCCGGGCCTCATCCGGCACGAGATGGTTAAGATAATCATCAAATATGTCATCCATATCCCTCTGTTTCACCATGGGGGGGGGGCACACTAAGAGGGGTGTATGGGAATGTGTTCCATGTATCTGAACTGTCGCATCACGCGCTCAGACAAATAAGTAGTCGTCTTGTGCGACCCGCGTGCCAACCACCCAGTGAACAACACAATGTCATCAAAGGGAACCATCTCACGGTGATCCTCGTATGCATGGAAGCATATATCCTCATAGGTTCGGCGATCTATATACACCATGAATGGCTCTTTCGCTTGGTTCCCTCGGAGGGGATCAAATAAAGTGGCATGTGGCAGGACCTCAGTATATATAGGCTCAACTGACTATCTGGATATGTGAGGGAAGTGTTGTAGGATCCAGGGTTGAAATGTTACCGTCATTAGTAAGTAACGACATCAAAGTAATTTATATAACAAGACAAAACTAATATAAGAATAAGAAATATTACTATCATAAGTGTGATGTTGTCGGTCATGCCATTTGTATTCCACTTAGCACCTTCGGACAACTTAGGGTACAAATATACCAAACAAGCCGCCCCCCAGTTCCACTCAGCAATCCGCTGAAAATCACTAAATATTCGCAGGTAGATGATATCAGTGTAAGTGGCACTAGTGTTCACAAAAATATGCGTGCCAACCAGGTATGGACTGAATGTGGTGTAGTTTATGAGTGGGATCTAAATGTCTCTCCTGGTCCAAATACTTGCGGTGAGGATGTATGTCTGCGAGAGGACGGAGGCAGAGATGGATGGACATGAGACTCTCGCCTGTTGGTCAACATAGTAGAAGTATCTGGTACAACTGGGCTAGGAGCCTGAAAAGATTGTGTCCTTTCTCTATGCACTGAAGCATGCTGTGAAAGTCTCCCGTGTCGCAATCTGGATTGTCTCTCAGCCATAATACATGTAGAATCAACGAATAAAGTATTAAAATAACACTCTTGTATACAAACATTGGGAAAAAAACTATTTGTTGCATAATCGAAAGTATACTTCCAGTTTTGGTCAAGAACAAAACCAGAAATACACTTTCAGTATGACCTGCAACTTAACAGGTGCATCAATGGCGAAGCTGGCACCCAATGGGGACCCAAAAAAATGCATTGATTGTTAAAAAGACATGGCTAACACTTTTACATTGACTTCAAACATTGTATGAACTAAAAAAACTACATTTTACTACCCTAAAACACAATTTGTATATAAAATAAATAAAAAAACTCCATAATGCTCAAAAACAACTTACAATGATTGATTATCCTTGATTGATTCTGATTATGCCTAATGTATTGCTTCTGTGTTATGATAAATTGATGGATTTTGAAACAATGAGTATTTTGAAATTTTGGGGTTTTGGGAAATATTTGGTTTGTTTCTGTTTGAAGCAAATGAGGAAGGGGAAGAGGTAGCGCGAGTATTTGTCAAAAATATAAACCGGAAATACACATATGATTCGGGAATCGGTGTTGTATTTTCGGTTTGTATCAACATGGTAGAGTGTGGCTTCTCAGAGTGATTTACTTGATTTCATTTAGAGTATAACCGGAAGTACAACATCGGTTTGGGAACCTGTTGTACCCCAAAATTTGCCCTCTCATTTATCAAGACTTTTCTCACAAGGCTTCTTTGACTCAAGACAAGATTAGGGTTTAGTCAGCTCAAGACATCTCATCTTGCACTGATAATCCAAAATTAGGGTTTAAGTTTGCACAAGGATTTTTTGACCACCAATGCTTCATATGACTTTCATACATCATTTTGGACCCCTAAGATTGCTCATGATAAGTTTCAAGCCTTGAACCACATTTTTGATCAGTCAATTGGATAGTTAACCTAAAAATCAACTATATTGGGGGAAAAGTCAACCATGGTCAATTTACAGCCAAACTTCATAATTTTTTATCCACATAAACATTTTAGACTCATATGTACCATTTGATCAAGTTTGGATCACAAATCCTCAAGAAATTTGATCAAATCATCAAAAGGGTAAAATGGTCAAAATTAGGGTTTTGACTGAGGAATGGCAATTTCTGATTTTTAACCTAGAAATTGACCAATTGAGTTCAAGAATGATTTCAAGGATTAAATGGCATCATCTTAACTCAATTACATGGTTCAAAACATCTCAAGTTCATTAGATTGACAGATGAAATTTGCAGTCAACTGATCAAAAGTCAACTGTACACTGAAAAGTCAAACTTTGACTTTTTGGTCAAAATCAAGTACCAAGGGTCATAATTCATCAAGATATATCAAAATGTGAAACTTGTTCACCAAGAAAACCAAATTTGAAAATTAGGGTTTTGAATTTGAAAATTTTCATAACTTAGAATTTTTCTAAGTATAAAAAATTTCTTATTTTTTCTCAACTTTGCACCACTTTTTCACCATGATGCATTTTGATTCAAGGAAAGTCCCCAACATAAAAGTTGTATACCTATATGAAATATACAACTTTGCTTCACAAACTTTTCTCTAAAGATGCTTGGATCTCAAGTTATGAATTTGTGAATACATGGTCATGAACTTCTTAACTTAGTGAATTTTTGCCTTAATTTAGGCAGGTTTTGGACCCAACTTCATGGTAAGCTTTCACCTAGTTCCAAGAGGTATCTCAAAATGCATTTCAAATATGGATTATAGAGCACATTACAAGCTTTCCAAAATGTCCAAGAACTCTCCAATATCATTTTTGAGTAAAGAGAATCAAAGAGAGGAAGTTGGCATTTTCTCACTTTTTGTTCAAGCCATTTTCATGAAGAACCAAATTGCAAACCAATCCTATGCTGGCTATTTCATGCTTTACAGGTCCTAAACTTTCTACACACTCCTTAATTAAATGCATACTCAGTTGATAAAGCCTCTATCCATGCTTTTGAATCTTTATCCAATTGATAATTCCACTTATGACAAAAAGGTTCCATTGCCATTTTCATAAAGAGGAACTTTTGCAAACTTTGTAATCTTGAGCATTGAACATGTCCCCTTGATGCATACAAACCATACAGGTCAAAAGCAACTTGTACAAACGCATACCAACCCTAAATCAAGCTAGTACAAGCATGTGGGTTTGGTCTTGTCAACTTGCTTCAAGTACAAGAAAAGTTGCAAAAAGGCTAGGGCTTGTACAAGCTGATAGAGAGCTGACTTTAGATCATTTCTATACTAATATGCAAACAATGTACAACACATAACACGCTTGGCAAGGACCTGAAACTCTCAAGCTGAAAAACACCCAAAACCTGTCCAAAACTGCAGATTCTGCATAAGCATCCCCATATTCCATTTGGCTCGTGCGTTTTGAGTTTAGATCATCCAAACACATTATATACTTGATACCTAGCCTATCCAAACCATCCTCCCTGTTCTGTATCCTCTTTTCCACCATCTGCCATTGTTGACTTTGAAGCTTGCAGTTGGACTTGGTTAGGGAGTTCTAGCCACTTTCAGAGCAAGGCAAGGGTTGGAATAGATTCAGGGAAGCTCAAGGAAGCTCAAGCAATCATCAGGCCTCCGTCAAAGTCCCTGCATTTCCATACACGATTCCAGCTGAATGAGGTATTTTTTCAAACTCTATCTCCTTGTACAGGCAACCTTAGGCCACGATCTGTGAATAAAAAATGTAGTTCTCATCATAACAAAGCTATACATATCATTATCTTGCATTGATTTTACTTGTGCTAAGAGAATTTGAAACTTGAAAATTTTGGAAATATTAGGTCAAGATTTAGGGCTGTTTAAATTCTCTTTAATCTTTGATAGTTATATTACATAGCTTACATGGTTGGAATCGTGAGTTCAAGCTCTACATTTTTCATGTTATAAGTTTTCATTTTTATGGAGGCATGAGGAAGTTACAGGGGATCCGGCTAAGGCTTGAGGAAGAAGATGAAACAGGGCAAGGATGCATTTTGTAATATGTTGTTTTTGTTTCAGTAAAGACAATGGATGTATGGCCACCCCAGTGGTAAAGCAGCGCGCTGGTGAGACCCATGTCCTGGGTTTGAACCTGCGCGTTACTTTTTGTCTTTGCATTTTTACCATTTTTTCAGTTTTGACATTTTTTTGCAGGATTGGGCTTTTTGCTATGGGCCAATATTTTTACTCATCATCACCATTGACTTGCTATCTTACCCCTGCCAATTCATTTCATATCATTTTTTTTATTTATTATTTTATTGTTTTACTTTTATATTTAATACTTTAAATTATTTTCTTTAATGATAAAAAACCCTAAAAAATAAATTTAACTATTTTTACACTTTTATTTTTTTTTATTATTTCTCACATAAAAAATAATTTATTTTAATAAAATATAATTTATTTTCTTAATAAACTCATAAATATAATTAAATATACTTAATATTTTTATTTTACATTTCATACTTACAAATACCTATTTTTTGCACATATTTAATTTTTAATATTTATATACAATATTATTATTATTTCTTATACAAAAAATGCACAAAATAATAATATAGAAACATTATTTTCTTTTAAGTAAAAAACTAGGGTTTAACCCCTTTCAAAAATTAAATCTTTTTTTTATATTTTTTAGGTTTAAATTAAATATTCTCTTATACAAAAGCAAGACATAAAATATCTTTTCTTCACATACACATTGCATTATATTTTAAATATTGTATTATATTTATTTTAATTCGCGCAAATTCGATTTGGTTGTAATAATATATTTAGCTTTATATTTGTGCAAATCCCCATTCAAACTTGTATTCCCCCCTCCCATAAAATTGTTGTAATAGCTTAGTATATTTACATTACGCAATTTATTGCTTTCATATGCCATGATTAGTAATTAAGGTTTGTATGATAAGAACGAAACAAAACAAATAGAAAACCCTAAATGCAAGATCAAAAGCATGAAAATGATACACTTTGCACACAAACACCCTTAGGGTTTCTCCCACTTGGTTGCCTAAAATAAAATGTCCATGTTACACATGTGAAGTATCTTGGCAAAACAAAACAAATTTAAGATCATAGTCCCTCGATGACGCTATTCAAAAGTTGCCTTACAAAATGACCTCAGTCCCTCAAAAATGCTAAGATACTTTGCAACATTGCTATCATGGTTATACAATGACCCGCGCCCTTCCCGTATACATCCAAAGATAGGGTTGCTTACCAAATCAATGGAAAGACAACAATGTCAAAGGAATAAAGAATACACAAGAAAGACATTTGAGTAGGTAGATAGCTTCTAAGTCACTTGCTCCATTTCAAACAAACAATCCTTGCTATTTTCAAAAAAAAAAACACACAAACATTTCAAAAACATCTTACAAACGTTGAAAACATTTTCAAAAGACAAACATCTTTATATACATTCTTACGAACGAGAATCATTACAAAGATTGTCTAAACGAATGGCCTCTTTTACAAAATACTTTCAAAACCACATCAAAAACCATTTCAAACAAACCAAAGCAAGTGATCTAAGCAAGTAACTAAGAGCCCATGGAAAACCATGGATGAAAAGGGTGTTAGCACCTTCCCTTTTCATAATCTACCCCCCGAACTCAAGAAAACATCTCAAAGGTCTTTCCTGTGCTTTTTTACCTTTCCTTTTGGATAAAAGAAAAGTCGGTGGTGACTCTTGCTAACCGCAACATTTGCGACAAAACGCAAAACCTCAAGTCAGTTCTCCCACCGCATCACAGAACTGGCGACTCTGTTGGGGAGTATTATAAAAGTGGGGTTACCTTAGGGTTTAGATCACATTTATTTGCTTACATTGTTTGAATTGTTTGCTTTACATTTTGGTTCTTTGTTTGGGTTTGAATCCTCTACCCGGATTTGGGAAACATTATAGGTAAACAACAATATGTTGTGGAAACTGTGCGGGGTATACCGACATGGTCTAAGCAATAGCTATGTTAGTGTGACATATTTGTGGGTACCGGTAGCCTTTGATTTAATCAAAGAGAATACGGGGCCGCTGAGTGATGTCATAAAGCACTAATGAACTTCTAGAACCCTTTACTTGACCAACTTGGCCTTTAGGATGTAGTGAGATGACCGACTTTGGTGCAGTCCGAAGTTGGTAGATACTCGATACTACACTAATTGAGGTTTGGTTTCTTGGGATATTTTGGTCGCCATTAAAGAGGCTTGAGCTGAAACAATGACCAATGAAACAATCCAGTGATATTGAGCTCCTTAGAACCCGATTACTATTTTTAGGACAGGTTGAGCCAACTAAACTTCAAGAGGGTACTTACCTGTGAAACCCCATGCAAGCCTAAACTAAGAACTTGTTTGATTTGTTTGTATATGCATGCTTGTACATAACATCATGGACATCATGAACATCATATGCATCCATTAACCATTTCAAGGATTTTAGAAATTCATCTTTGTTCTTGTTTTATAGGATATGGATTCACTTCGCAGGAAAACTATCCAAATCAACCTTGTAAGAATTCCTCTACAACTCAAGGACCTAGCTTCAAGGATCTCTGAGAACTCTCCATTCACCGAGAGACATGGTCTTCTACTCAACTTGGTCACCTCCAACACAGAGGAAGATATGATGAAGGTTCTCTTCCAGTTCTTTGACCCTTTGCATCATTGCTTCACATTTCCTGACTATCAGCTTGTGCCTACTTTGGAAGAATTCTCTCAACTCTTGAGGATTCCTATTCTCAATCAACTACCTTTCAACGGTATGGAAAGAGATCCAAAGCCATAAGAGATTGCTCAAGCCCTGCACTTGAACTCATCTGATGTCATAACTCATTGGGAAACTAGAAGTGGTGTCAAAGGCTTCTTGGAAAAGTTTCTGTTTGAGAAAGCTCAAAGTTGTTGGAATTCCTTAGACCTGCAAGCTTTTGAGGAGATTATAGCTCTTCTCATCTATGGGATGGTCTTGTTCCCCAATCCTGACCAACTCATAGATGTGAGCGCTGTCAAAATCTTCATGTCACGCAACCCAGTGCCTACATTGCTTGGGGATATCCTACACTCTTTTCACACTCGTACAATAAGGAAAAGAGGTGTCCTTATATGTTGCACTCCTCTCCTGGAAAGATGGTTTATTTCTCATCTTCCCCAATCAGTCTTAAAGAATGAGCAAGGTTTTAGGTGGTCACAAAGGTTAATGACGCTTAAACATTCAGATATTCATTTGTGCTCTCGATCCAAAGAGAATGTTATCATTGTTGACCGTTGTGGGGAATTCCCTAATGTCCCTCTACTTGGCATTAGGGGAGGCATCACCTACAACCCATGTTTGGCTTTAAGACAGTTTGGTTATGCCCGAAGGGATGACCCACATGATATGCTGATTCAAGGTTTGGTTTTCGACTACGACAACGACGATCAAGGTCTTCGCCAAAGATTCATCCGAGCTTGGAGGATGCTAAACAAGGTAGATAGCAAGACTTTGGGACACAAGAATTCCATCCCTCTTGAGCCTTACCTCAAGTGGGTATGAACCCGCGCTCAAAGTCTTATGATGCCATATCGCTCCATTCTCCCAGTGATTATTGAGCCTGTTAAGGAGGGAGAAGTTCCATACACTATCCAACATCCTGACATGCCTACATCACTCAAAAACCTATAAAGGGATTGGATACAACCCAAAGGAGAGCGCGATAATTTCGAAGCCCAATTCTACGCAAGCGAGAAGAAGGTTTTGGAACTCATTCGGTTACTGAAGAGCAGACTCTAAATACCTACATTGCACCAAAGAGGATGCACAATATCTTTTTATCTTAGAATTTTGTATTATTTTGCCCAAGGGGCATTGATGTACTCAAATTATATCTTATCAATATAACGTGTGTTTCTTTTTGTTCGAAACAAATTTGAATTTTTAAATCCTTGAAAACATTGCATGAATACATATCATTCATCATAAACATAAACATGTCTTTGCAATAAGTTTCCTCATCTCTCTACTGTTTATTTCAGTAAGATGGATCTCGAACAGATGGTCAAAGACCTTCAAGCTCAAAACACATAATTTCAACAGTTACTCATGACCCTAGCCAAGGGGCAGGAGGAGTTGAAGACTCTGATGGAAAAAGAGAAAGAGAAAGAGAAAAAGAAGAAGGAGAAGAAACCAATTGGTGTGGTAATCATGGGCAGAAGATTTCAAGGACAGGCTAGAAGAACCTTGGAATTTCCAGCAACATCTGATGAAGGGGAAAGAAAAGGAAAAGAAACGGCAGTTCCGTCAGACTCTGAAGAAGAGGAAGAAGAGGAAGACTACTCTGAACAACAATACCCTCCGACTGATGATAAGTATAGACACCTGGAAGAGCGTTTAACTGCTATGGAAATACAGAGAGTACCAGGGCTAGATTTTGAGGAATTGGGGTTAGTGTCAGGAATTATAATCCTGCCAAAGTTTAAAGTGCCCCTATTTGCAAAATATGATGGAGTGTCGTGTCCTAAAATGCACCTCCGATCATATGTCAGGAAGATTCAGCCACACTCTACTGATAAAGACTTGTGGGTCCACTTTTTCCAAGACAGTTTATCAGGAACGCAACTCGATTGGTTTTACCAATTGGAAAGGGCAGACATCCACAATTGGGAAGACTTGGCCGTAGCTTTCTATAAACAATACCAGTACAACACCGATTTGGCGCCTACTCGTACTCAACTTCAGAGTATGGCTATGGTTTCAAATGAGGGCTTCAAAGATTACGCGCAAAAGTGGAGAGATCTAGCCGGAAGAGTGCAACCCCCTCTGTCTGAAAGGGAGTTGGTGGATATGTTCTTGGGAACTCTATCGGGCCCTTTCTTCAATCATCTAATTGGGAGCTCCTCTGCAGGGTTTACTGAATTGATATTAACTGGCGAGAGGGTGGAAGCTGGTATAAGAAGTGGGAAGATTCAGAAAGATTTGTCTGCCTCTACAGCTGTGAAAAAACCCTTCACGGGGAAGAAGGAAGTATCTGCTGTTTATTCATATAGGAGTCAAGGAAGAACTGAACGCCGACCAGCGGTGGGGGCCGTTATGATCCCAAAATCTGCATCTGATCAACCGAGAAATAACCAATCAAGGGTGGAAAGGCCAGTCCGGCAATTCACCAGGATTAACATGACTCTAGCCCAGGTTCTACAACATCTTCTGAAATTGAATCTGGCAACTTTAAAAGAGGCCCCAAAGAATCCCAATACTGCATCCCCTTATTATCATCTAAATGCCAGATGCGCATACCATTCTGAAAGTCCAGGGCACGACACTAACAATTGTTGGGCTCTGAAGAACAAAATTCAAGACCTAATAGATGCGAAGGAAGTTGAGTTTGATGCGCCTGAGAAACCGAATGTCATTTCCGCTTCGATGCCTAGGCATGGTCACAATGCCAATGCTGTCGAGGAAGATTTATTTGTTGCCATCGTGGATGAACTGTTGACTCCGCTCCTGATCATTAAGATGAATTTGTTAAAAGCTGGTGTATTCCCAGGATGTAAGGAAAACTGCCATCATTTCTTATCCTCACCCGCCGATTGCCCTCTGTTGAAGACAGGTATCCAACGCCTGATTGATAACCAAGAAATTCTGTTTGAGAATGCTCCCGTTTTACCCGTTCCCGTTAAAGACATTTCTATCATAACCATCTCCGCCAATCCTTCCAGGGCCCCTAAAAGACCCATTAGGATTACACCTGCTCCAAAAACTACTTCACTTAAGATCACAATGCCTGGGCCGGTCCCGTACAAATCAGATAAAACAGTACCATGGAATTATGGTGGAGAAGTCTACTACCATGGTATCAAATAAGATGAACTGGCTGCCGAAGAAGAGAGCTCCGAAGAGGAAAATTTCGACATTAGCAATATTGCCGGAACTAGCAAGATTACCCGCAGTGGTAGAATCTTCTCTCCAGAGATTGCCCCTCCAAAGGCAGTTTTTAGACCCGTGGCCGCTCCGAAGATTACCTCTGCACCAGTGATTATACCTGCAAGCGTACTTACCGAAAAAGACAACACAATCCCTGTCCCTACCAATACTTCTACTGCTGAGAATAAAGGAAAAAGCATTCAGGAAGAGCCTGTCCGGACGAAGGCTCAATCACTAGCTATCCCCGAAACATCCAAGAAGGAAATGGAAGAAATCTTGAGGATAATAAAGAAGAGTGGTTATGATGTGGTTGAACAGTTGGGGAAAACCCCCTCCAAGATCTCTATGCTAGCATTGCTGCTATGCTCTGAGGCACATGCGAAAGCTCTGGTAAAATTTCTGAAGACAGCCCATGTGCCACAAGAGACGTCTACTGACCAATTCCAAGATTGTGTGGCCAGTTTGGCAGCTGATAATGGCCTAGGATTCTCTGATGCTAATTTGACACCCAAAGGGAGAAAACACAACGAGGCATTACATGTCTATGTAAAGTGTAGAGGAACAACCCTAGCCCATGTCTTGGTAGACAGTGGTTCATCTTTGAATGTCTTACCAAAGAAAGCTCTTGACAGATTGGATTGCGAAGGGCTGATGTTGAAACCCAGTAGCATAATTGTGAGAGCGTTTGATGGCTCGAAGAGGATGGTCCACGAGGAGGTGGACATCCCGATAAAGGTGGGAACTCAGACTTTCAATTCAACCTTCTATGTGATGGACATCTGTCCCTCTTACTCTTGTCTGTTAGGACGACCTTGGATTCACAATGTCGGTGCTATCACCTCCACATTGCACCAAATGCTGAAGTACCCAGCCCAAGGAAAGATTATAACTATCCACGGGGAGGAGGAGTACATGATTAGTCATCTGAATTCTTTCCGATATATGGAGTTGGATGGCGAGTTCATTGAAACCCCTTTCCAACATTTCGAGGAGGTCTCTCAAGAAGTAGCGGCAACCAAGGCAGTATCCTCGATTCCCAAGATCACAAGACCTCCACTTCGGATGTCATTAGTAAAGGATGCCAAGGCAGTAATAGAGGAGGGTGGATGCACCATCTGGGGGCAACTTCCGGACATTCCGTATAAATCAGACAAGTTTGGTTTGTGGTTTACTTCAACTGCTCAGATGGTTGTGCGCCTTGCCCGTGCCAGAGGGCCACCTTTGAAGATTAGCAACCAATGGGTCAATGCAGTAGAAGACAATGAAGAGGATGACAGCTTGGAAGATTGGATATTTCCTACTATCAACGGAGGACTTCGCAACTGGGAAGTAAGAGACTTTGTCCCAATAACTTTCATCTCTCAGTAATTTATCTTTTACATTTCTGTTGGACTTGTAATATTCATAAACAATTCGCACTTTAAAAACCTTGTGTCTTACCCTAGGCACAATGGTCCATTTGTAAGGGTTTTTATTTCATCTTCATATGACATTCATTGAATCATGGACGCTTTTCCACATACAAATCTTTTGTGCTCATTGTCTTTCTTTTACATTTTATTGTTTAAAGATGGTTATACCCTTACACACACCCACACTCACAAATGCAGGTACCCCTCCATTCTGGATCCCATGGGTAACGATACTACTATAGCCTTCAGTGACTCTAAAGATCTGATCTACCAAGCCGAATACGAAGGTGAGGAAGATTGTGAGGTGCCAGGGGAATTGGCCAGACTACTACAACAAGAGGAAAGAGCTATTCAACCTCATGAGGAGCTGTTGGATACAATCAACTTGGGTACCAAGGAAGATAAAAAGGAAATCAAAGTGGGTGCCAATTTAGAGTCGAGTGTCAAGGAACGTCTAATTGAGCTATTGCATAATTATGTTGAGATCTTTGCCTGGTCATACGAGGACATGCCGGGACTGGATACAAACATCGTAGTACATTGTATGCCCACAAGAGAAGATTGTCCACCAGTGAAACAAAAAGTCTGCCGCATGAGACCTGACATGTCAGAGAAGATCAAAGCGGAAGTCATGAAACAATTCAATGCTGGATTTCTGGCCGTTACTTCCTATCCTCAATGGGTTTCCAACATTGTTCCCGTGCCTAAAAAGGACGGCAAAGTAAGAATGTGCGTGGATTATAGAGATTTAAACAGGGTCAGCACTAAAGATGATTTTCCACTCCCCCACATCGATATCCTGGTTGATAATACGGCCCAGCAGAAAGTATTTTCTTTCATGGACGAATTCTCAGGCTATAATCAAATCAAAATGGCATCTGAGGACATGGAGAAAACTACATTTGTCACACAGTGGGGCACGTTTTGCTACAAAGTGATGCCATTCGGACTGAAGAATTCCAGGGCAACCTATCAACGTGCCATGGTAGCTTTGTTTCATGATATGATACATCATGAGATAGAGGTCTACGTAGATGACATGATAGCCCGATCACAAACTGAAGAGGAGCACCTTGATCACTTGCAAAAGTTGTTTTTGAGATTGAAGGAGTACAAACTAAGGTTGAACCCAAACAAGTGAACATTCGGAGTCCGGTCCGGTAAACTCTTAGGTTTCATTATCAGCAACAAGGGCATCAAGGTTGATCCTGCCAAGGTTAAAGCGATACAAGAAATGCCTGCTCCTCGTACTAAGAAGGAAGTCAGAGGATTCTTGGGATGCCTGAACTATATTTCCAGATTCATTTCTCACCTAACATCTACTTGTGAACCAATCTCTGAACTGTTGAAGAAAGATCAAGTAGTCAGATGGAATGATGAATTTCATATTGCTTTCAAAAAAATCAAAGAGTATTTACAAGAGCCTCCTGTCTTGATGCCACCAGTCGAGGGAAGACCATTGATCATGTATATGACCATTTTAGAGAACTCAATGGGGTGTGTATTGGGGCAGCATGACGAGTCTGGCCGAAAAGAGCACGCTATTTACTACCTGAGCAAAAAGTTTACCGACTGTGAAACCAGATATTCACTGCTCGAGAAAACTTGTTGCGCTCTGGTATAGGCTTCTCACCAGCTAAGACAGTATATGTTGACTCATAACACTTTGCTGATATCTAAGATGGATCCTATAAAGTACATCTTTGAGAAGCCTGCTCTGTCTGGGAGGATAGCTAGATGGAAGATGATCTTAACGGAATATGATATACAGTACACGACCCAAAAAGCTATAAAGGGCAGTGTACTAGCTGATCATCTTACCCATCAAGCTGTAGAAGATTATCAGTCCATGAAGTTTGAATTCCCGGACGAGGACATCATGACATTAGACAACTGTGAAGAAATCAGGCTATATGACGGACCTGAACAAGGATCCCGATGGACCCTGTTCTTTGACGGGGCATCCAATGCACTTGGTAATGGTATCGGCGTTGTACTCATATCTCCGGAAGGATGCCATACTCCTTTTACTGCCAGACTTTGCTTCAACTGTACGAACAACATGGCAGAATACGAAGCATGCATCTTTGGTCTCAAGGCTGCCATAGACTTGGGAATCAAATCTTTAGATGTATTTGGAGATTCAGCTTTGGTCATCAGTCAGATCAAAGGAGAATGGGACACTAAGCACCCAAACCTTATCCCTTACAAAGAACATGTTTTGGCATTGTTACCACATTTCGAGCAGATTACCTTCGAGCATTTCCTGCGAGAAGAAAATCAGCTAGCGGATGCTCTAGCCACAATGTCATCTATGTTTAAACTTAATTGGGATAGCGAGGCTCCCCAGATCACCATTGAACGAATGGACGAACCAGCACACTGTCACGAGATTAATAATGAAGAAGTAGTGGACCAGCCTTGGTTTCATGAATTCAAAAGGTATCTCGAGGATCAAGAATATCCAGAAGGAGCTTCAATCAATGATAAAAAGTTCTTAAGGAGATTCTCTGCTAAGTTCTTCCTGAGTAATGGCATCCTGTACAAACGCAATCATGACTCTATTCTGCTCCGTTGTGTGGATAAGATTGAGGCTGAAAAGATCATGGCTGAATTACATGAAGGTACCTTTAGCACTCACTCCAGTGGGCATACGATGGTGAAGAAAATCCTACAGGCAGGCTATTATTGGTCTACCATGGAAGCAGACTGCTATCAACATTTCCGGACCTGTCATAAGTGTCAAATTTATGCTGACAAGGTGCATATGCCTTCAGTTCCTCTGAATGTCTTGACAGCTCCTTGGCCCTTTGCTATGTGGGGAATCGATATGATTAGGGAAATCAAACCTACAACCTCCAATGGACACCGCTTCATTCTAGTGGCCATTGATTATTTCACGAAATGGGTCGAAGCAACTTCCTTCGCATCTGTTACTAAGAATGTTGTTGCCCGCTTCATCAAGCAGAATCTTATTTGTCGATACGGTATCCCAGAAAGGATCATCACTAATAACTGTACGAACCTTAACAATACTATGATCACCGCCTTGTGTGAGCAGTTCAAGATTCAACATCACAATTTATCCCCCTATCGGCCAAAGATGAATGGTGCGGTCGAAGCTGCTAATAAAAACATTAAAAAGATCATACAGAAGATGACAGTCACCTATAAAGACTGACATGAGATGCTACCGTTTTCTCTCCATGGGTACCGTACCACGGCTCGCACATCATCTAGGGCAACACCCTATTCTTTGCTTTATGGCATGGAGGTTGTTTTGCCTATTGAGGTTCAGATTCCTTCCTTGAGAATTATGAAAGATGCAGGTTTGAGTGAGGACAATTGGATCCAGACCCGGATTGATCAACTGAACTTAATTAATGAAAAGAGACTTAGTGTTGTTTGCCATGGTCAGATGTATCAAAAACGGATGATCAAGGCTTTCAACAAGAAAGTCAGACGCCAAGTATATCAAGTTGGAGATCTAGTGATCAAACGTATTATCTTGCCACAAAGTGATCCCAGGGGAAAATAGACTCCTACTTATGAGGGACCGTTTGTAATCAAGAACATCTTCTCCGGTGGGGCAATGATCTTAACCACCATGGACAGCGACGATTTGCCACACCCTGCAAACGCAGACATAGTCAAAAGATACTACATATAAGAGATCCGCTAGGTTGACACACCTAGGCAAAACAAGGGCATCCCGGTGAACCAAAAGGTTCGTGCAAAAATTAGGGATAAAATAAAAAAAAATATGTACACCTGGCAAGTTGAAAACCCGAAAGGGCAACTTGGGCAAAAAAGGGTTTCCCGGTGGATTGAAAACCCGAAAGGGCGATCCAGGCAAAAGTTAGGGAATTAAAGTGTATGACAATGTCTCGTCGGATCACTTTGAGGACAATCTCTTCACTAACAAACTCGAGGTTTCTGATTAATTCAACCATCTTCGCACGAAGCAACAAATGGACAAGATATTCGGAGATACGAAGGCTATAGCAGAATGGGAACCCCATGGGATTATCACACATAGCTATCTTTCTTTATAAAAAAAAAATTCTTACTTTTATGGCACCATCCTCTTACTAGGATGTCTGTCTCCTTTGTACAAAATACTTATTCAAAGTGAATACAAAGATATCTCTTTAAAGTACGGAAAATTATTTGTCCTTTTCTTTTACACTTGTGTTTTATTTGCAAAAGTGTCCAATGATTCATTAATGAACATATGTGTGATACGATGGGAGAACTGACTTGAGGTTTTGCGTTTGTTTTCGCAAATGTTTCGGTTGAGCAAGAGTCGCCACCGACTTTTTATTTTATCCTAAGGAAAGGTTAAAAAGCACAGCAAAAACCTTTGAGATGTTTTCTTGGGTTCGGGGAGTAGATTATAGAAATGGAAGGTATTAGCACCCTTTCTATCCATGGTTATCCATGGGCTCTTAGTTACTTGCTTAGATCACTTGCCTTTTGTTTTCAATTGTTTTAAATGGTGCTTGTGTGTGTGTGGGTTTGAAAATGTTTTGAAAAGAAACCAATGTGGTGGCAACCTTTGTAATGATCCATGTGGGGATGTATACAAAGATGTATATCTTTTAAAAAGGTTTTCATTTGTTTTTGAAAGTTGTTTTGAAAGTGTAGTGATGTGTGGTTTTTTTGAAATAGGCAAGTGTTTTAGTTTGCAAGTTTGATTCAAGTAACTAAGAGGTCATCTACTCCTAAATTTCTCAAAGATTATTACTATGTTTTAACCCTTTTAACAAGTTTGTTCCACCATTGTATTTGGTGGACAATCTTATGTTAGGATGTGAAAGGGACGGGCACGGGTCATCGTTTAGGCCATAATTGCAATGGTGCCAAGTATCTTTGGGCATTTTCTTTAAGGGACTTGATCATTTGTTTTGGCAATATTTTGAAAGTGTTATCGAGGGACTATGATCATTTGATTTGTTTGTTTTGCCCAAAGAGACCTAACATAAAATATGGCCCAATTTTGAAAGGCAACAAGTGGAATACCCTAGGGGGTGCAAGTGTGATTTGTGTGTTCATTTTCATGCTTATTTGTCTTGAGATTAGGTCATAACTATTTTGTCGTTTTTCGCATACAAACCCTAATTCTAACATGGTATAATTAGAAAGCAATAAAGTGCGAAAATAAATTAACTAAGCTATTACAAAACCAAATATGGGAAGGGGGGTACAAATGTTCAAATGGGGATTTTGACAAGGAATTTAAACCTAAAACTATTACATCAATGTTGAATATTTCACAAGATGATTAATTTGCATAGATTAAATAAAATAAGACAAATATGCAAGAATGCAAAAATAAATTTTTTTATATGTATGAAAAAGGAATTATTTATGTAAAATAAAAAGGAAATAAAAAAGATATTATTTTTTGGAGTTTTTCATATTTTGGGCAAAACCCTAATTCTATTAAATAAAATGTATTATTATTTAATTTAATACAAGTATTTATTTATTATGTACAAAAATAAAATAAAATGAAGTATTTGTCAAAAATGTATCTTTATATTAAATATCAATAATAATAAAAACAAAAAGTGTATATATTTTGTATTTACCCTAAATATATTAATAAATATATGTATATATGTATTATTTTAAATATGTGTTATATATATATATAAATAATAATAATTTTTAATATTTGTAAAAAAGGGTATTTTTTTATGTAAAATATTTTCAGAGGGTAAAATAAAATAAAAATGAAAACAAAAGTATTTTTACATATTTCTCAATATTTTAGTGAAATGTATATATATTCATTTATTTATGTATTAATCAAAAGAAAATCACATAAATACCTAATAAATTAAAAAATGGTGAGAAAAAAGATTTTTATATTTTTAATAACATGAGAAAAAATAAATGAATCAATCAAAAAAAGAAAAAAGTCAGAAATCATTAAAAATAAATGAAATGGGCTCAGGGGGTGTAAAACAAGAAAAGTGGTGTGAATAAGAAAAACACTCAGGCCCAGCCCAAGAAACCACTGTCTTCAACCTCCAGCCAGAAACGTTCAAAAACGCGCGCCCTTCTTCTCAAACTTCTAACTCCTGATTCCTGGCTTTTCAATGAAAACTCATAACATAAAAAATGTTCAGCATGAAGAGACGAATCCAACCATATGCAGAACTTGATCTAACTCTCTAAGATGAGGGAGAATTTCTTCTCCCCCAAATTCTAACCTAGATTTTCTGCCATTTTCAAACCTTAAATTCTCACAGCTCAAGCAAAAGAAATGAAAAGTAAAAACATGTACATGTTCAGTGGCATGAGTAGAACATTGTTTATTCACAAACTTAAAGCTAATGATGCCTAATAAGAGAGATACGAATTCAAAAACTTACCTGTTCAGTTGAAGTTCTATCTGGAAATGTAGAAACTTTCAGTGCAAGGTGATGATTGGAAAAGCTTCCTTGAGGTCCGGGGATGCTATTCCAATGTTTACTTTGTCTTGAAAGCTTCTGAATCGAGCTAGAGCACTTCACCTGCAAGTCAGAAATGTGAAAATGGTGGAACCAGTTAGAGGGATTACAGGTCGTGTTTTTGCTTTTGGTTAGCTTGCATATAAGTTAGGGAATGTATGTGAACTGGTTTGGGCAAGAATGCTTGAAAGGATTGAGAGTTGGAACTCAATCTGCAGAGGTTGCTCTGTTTGAGCAGTTTTAAGGTGATTCTGAGTTTTGGGAGGGATTGGATGTAAAAGGCTCGTGCAATGGCTTGGTTTTGATGTCTGGAATGTGTTTGATAAGTTTGTCTAAGTGTTTGTAAGCTGAGATTGAAGTTGGTACAAGTTATGCTACCTTTCTTGAATTTGAAGCAAGCAATAGCCACTTGATCATTCTAGCCTGTACAGGCCCTCACACTATGCTGCATCTTTTAGTCTTGATCAGTGTGTTATGTCCATGAATCTTGTGTCCAAAGATATGCATTGTACCATTTGATTTGCAAACTTGACATAAAGTTCTACTTTTCACAAATGGAAATAATGCTTTTTCTAGTTTAGGGTTAATTCTCCATGTAATGTCCAAAGGCTTAGAATAACATCTTGGTTCAATGGTTTTGCATTAAATTTATGAGTGTCAAAGGGTTTTAGGACCTGTAATGTAGCACATACTATGCTGATTTGAAAATGGTCCAAGTTATGAACATGTTCATGAACCATTCAAAAGTGGATTGTTGCCATATTGTGAAATTCGATTCTCTCAAGTTATGAGGTTGTTTGAGAAGTTCTTGGACATTTTGGAAAGCTTGGAATGTGTACTACAATCCATCTTTGAAATGCAAATTGAAATTCCAAGTGGAAGTGTATGGAAAATGGTCTTGAAGTTAGGTAGAAAACCTTGTCAAAAAGGTCAAATTTTCACTAAGTTATGAATGGTTTGGTGCCCTTATTCAAAAATTTGTAACTTGAGATACAAGCCTCATTTGGGAAAACTTTGTGAATAAAAGTTGTAGATTATGCAACAAGCTACAACTTTCATGTTTTGACTTTTGTTTGAATCCAAATGAATCTTGGTGAAAAAGTGGGGCAAAGTTGGGAAAAAATTAGGGTTTTCCATAACTTAAAAAAAATTCTAAGTTATGAAAAATTCCACTTCAAACCCTAATTTGCATTTCTTGGTTTCTTGGTGAACAAGTTTCATGATTTGGTATGTTTTGATGAAAAATGAATCTTGACTCTTGATTTTGACCAAAAAGTCAAAGTTTGACTTTTCAGTATACAGTCAAAATTGATCAATTGACTGGGAAATTCAACTGTCAATCTTGTGTACTTGGGACCTTTTGAGTTTGTTGAACATGTCAAGAAAATTCCATGGGGTCCTTGAGTCCATATGTGAGCTTGGTTTGCCATTGGCTAGGTCAAACAATCAAAAATTGCCTTTGTGCAGTCAAAACCCTAAAAATGACCATTTTGCCCTTTTGATGATCTGATCAAATTTCTTATGGAATTGTGATCCAAACTTGATCAAATGGTCCATATGAGTTCATAATGTTGATGTGGGTCAATTTTCATGAGATTTGACTGTCAGTTGGCCACATTTGACTTTTTCCCCAATACAGCTGATTTCTAGGTCATCTGTCCAATTGACTGGGCAAAATTTGGAATCAAGACTTGAAACTTGGTATGGATAAACTTGGGAGTCCAACATGAAGCATGAAAGTCATATTAGGCATTTTAGGTCAAAACATCTTTGTTCAAACACAAACCCTAATTTGAGTCCACAGTGCAAGGAGAAGTCTTGAGCAGAGGAAACCCTAACTGGATCTTGATCTTCAAGGTTTTTGTGATGAGAAAATGTTGAGGAAATGGGAGGGCAAATTTTGGGGTACAACAGTTGCCCCTGTTCAATCTTCTTGAACCTAAAGAGTTAGATTGACAAGTTTTCCTTTCGTGACTCGAGGGTAAAAGGAGATTGGACACTAGAGTGCCCGGAAATTTGCACTCGCGTGTTGAAGTATCAGCAATGTGATGTCGGGAATGGGCTTATAGATGCCATTTGGAAAGATGGTGGATAGGGAGATGGGCTTATAGATGCCATCTGGAGATGTGACGGAACTTTGTCGGGAATAAGCTTATAGATGCCATTTGAAAGTATTGATCGCATAAGAGATTCCTTAGCGAAAACTTGTGTATTTGAGAAAGACAGATGTTTTCCTGGCTTGTTACAGGTGTTTGATCTTCAGTCTCCTTATGTAGATATGCCCTGGCTAGATACAGGTATCGAATCTACAATCGGTTGTTCACAGATGTGCCCTGGCTGGATACAGGAGTCGAATTTGGAAATAGTCGTCAATAGATATGCCCTGGCTGGATACAGGAATCGAATCTTCGAACTCTTCAGACGTGCCCTGGCTAGATATAGGAATCGAGTCCGGAAATGTGGTCAACAGATATGCCCTGGATGGATACAGGAATCGAATCTGGAAATGTTGTAGTTGAAAGATGTGCCCTGGCTGGATACAGGAATCGAATCTTCGAACTTCTTCAGATGTGCCCTGGCTAGATACAGGAGTCGAGTCTGGAAACTGATCATTCTCAGATGTGCCCTGGCTAGATACAGGTATCGAATCTGGAATTGTGACAGTTGAAGGTAGTTGTCTTTGGGATTGTCTTTTTCCCTGAAAAGGCAAAAACATAAGTTGTATGCAATGTCATGATGTATGATATGCATGATGCCATGCTGTTCAACATGAGATAGTATGAGTATGCACTTTATCATGTATGTAAACAAGATGTATGAAAACGTGAAATGTTTATGAATGTAATTTCGTCTTAGGAAAATAAATCCTTGACGATCGGCCGGAGAATTGCTCTGTGAAAGAGATACTTTGCTGAAGTTTTGACGAGAGGCCTGCTGAGGACTTTAATGATGGATTCCGCTGGGGATAATGATGATAAACTCCGCTGGGGAACACCAAAGATAAACTCCGCCGGGGATTGAAGGAACTTTGCCGAGGGCGATCTTCCGTGGTAATTAGCTGAGGATAACCCAGTTATAAGCCCTTGTGAGGAATAACTCTGAATAAAGCTCGGGAGAGACGTCCGTATTTTGCAGGGAACAAGCTTCCAGAATCTACTGGGGATGAGCTTTAAGACCTGTCGGGGAATTTTGTGCCTTTTCAGGATCGACGAGGAATCAACTCCGCTTGGAGAAAGTATTGCTGAATCTTGTCTTACTCTGCGGGGTGTTGAGATGATTTGGTCACATTCTTCAGTCGAATCTACCTGGGTACCTAGGCGGACAAAGCAACCATACTGCATCAGACAACTTCACATTGCCCCTGTCTCTGATGTCACCTGTAATTAATCTTTTGTTTTATATGCAAATATTTATGAATCAGCAATTTAATGTCAAATGCATATATCAAAAATGAACATTGGACGTTCTTCGCAAAACAAAACAGAAAAAGGAAAAACAATGGCAATTTGTATGGACAAGTGAATTTGTATTGATTCGATCTTTTGCCCGTGAATAGGCGTTTTTGTACAAGAGGCTGACATCCTAGTAAGAGGACGCCGCCAAATAACATAGAGTTTACAATTTTGAAAAGAAAAGAAAACAGCTATGTGAACAATCCCACTGGGTTCTAACTCTGCTATCGCCTTTATGTCTCCAAGCGTCTCATCACTTTGCTGCTTGGTCGAAGATGAAGCTGATTGGTCGATGCTGAAATCTGAGCCAGATAGTTGATGCTGAATTCCGGATGCGGAGTGATCCAATGAGACATAGTGTTACGCTTTATCCCTAACTTTTGCCTGGACCGCCCTTTCGGGTTTTCAGTCCACCGGGATACCCATTTTTGCCCAAGCCGCCTTTTCAGGTTTTCGACTTGCCGGGTGTACAGATTTTTTTCATTTCATCCCTTATTTTTGCCCGAACCCTTTTGGTTCACCGGGAAGCCCTTATTTTTTCCTAGGTATGTCAACCTAGCGGGTCTTTTTTTTTATTTTTATGCGTAGTATTTTTTCACTATGTCTGCATTGGCGGGGTGAGGAAGGTCGTCACCATCCATGGTGGTTAGGATCATGGCTCCTCCTGAGAACACATGTTTAACCACAAATGGCCCTTCGTACGTAGGGGTCCATTTGCCCCGGGGATCACTTTGAGGAAGGATGATGAGTTTGATTACCAGATCCCCAACTTGATACTCTTGTGGTTTGACTTTCTTGTTAAATGCCCTGATCATCCGTTTTTGATACGTTTGACCATGACAGATAGCAGTGAGCCTCTTTTCGTCAATCAGATTTAATTGATCAAGTCGAGTCTGGATCCAGTCATCTTCACTCAAATCTGCATCCTTCATAATCCGGAGAGAGGGTATCTGGACTTCAATTGGCAAGACTGCCTCCATGCCGTAGACCAAGGAGAAAGGAGTTGCCCCGGTTGACGTCCTTGCTGAGGTACGGTACCCATGAAGAGCGAACGGTAACATCTCGTGCCAATCTTTATAGGTCACTGTCATCTTCTGCACAATTTTCTTGATATTCTTATTAGCTGCCTCTACAGCCCCATTCATCTTCGGTCGGTAGGGAGAAGAATTGTGGTGCTGTATCTTGAATTGTTCGCAGAGCTCAGTGATCATCTTATTATTGAGATTGGTACCATTGTCCGTAATGATTCTTTCCGGGACGCCGTACCGACAGATCAGATTATGCCGGATGAAACGTGCCATAACACTCTTGGTTACCATTGCGTAGGAAGCTGCCTCAACCCACTTCGTGAAGTAATCGATCGCTACTAAGATGAAGCGATGCCCATTGGATGCCGTTGGTCGGATCTCACCGATCATGTTAATTCCCCACATTGCAAAGGGCCAAGGTGCCGTCAGGACGTTCAGAGGAACTGGAGGAATATGCACCTTGTCAGCATAGATCTGGCATTTGTGACAAGTTCGGGAGTGTTGGTAACAATCAGCTTCCATTATGGACCAGAAATATCCTGCCCGAAGGATTTTCTTAGCCATGGTGTGTCCACTGGAATGTGTCCCGAATGTACCCTCATGCAGTTCTGACATGATCTTCTCTGCTTCAGCTTTATCCACACAACGTAGCAGGGTTGAATCATGATTCCGTTTATAGAGAATGTCGTTGCTGAGGAAGAATTTTGCAGCAAACCTCCTCATGAACTTCTTGTCATTGACAGATGCGCCTTCAGGGTATTCCTGAGCTTCCAAATACCTCTTCACCTCATGATACCAGGGTTTTTCAGTCACCTTTTCAGCCTCAAGCTCGTAGCAGTATGCCGGTTCATCCAACTTCCAGATAATGATCTGGGGAGCCTCATTGTCCCATTTAACTTTGAGCATTGAAGACATCGTAGCTAGTGCGTCCGCTAGCTGGTTCTCCTCTCTTGGGAAGTGCTCAAAAGTTATTTCTTCAAAGTGGGGAAGCAAGGTTGACACATACTCCTTGTAAGGAATAAGATTTGGGTGTTTCGTATCCCACTCACCTTTGATCTGATTGATCACGAGCGCGGAATCTCCGAAGACACTCAGAAATTTGATCCTTAAATCGATTGCAGCTTGTAAACCCATGATACATGCCTCATATTCTGCCATGTTGTTGGTGCAGTTGAAACACAGCCGGGCGGTGAGTGGAGTATGAGTACCTTTAGGGAATATGATTACAGCGCCGACACCGTTTCCCAAAGCATTGGAGGCTCCATCAAAATGCATAGACCATCGGGATCCTTCCTCAGGTCCTTCATCCGGTCCAGGTACTTCACAGTCAGTTACCACCATGATGTCTTCGTCCGGAAAATCAAAGTTCAATGATTGGTAATCGTCCACAGGTTGGTATGCCAAATGATCCGCCAGTACACTTCCTTTAATTGCTTTCTGAGTTGTATACTGGATGTCATATTCCGTCAAGATCATTTGCCACCTTGCTATTCTTCCAGACAGAGCAGGCTTTTCAAATATGTACTTGATGGGATCCATCTTTGAAATCAATAGAGTAGTATGAGTCAGCATATACTGTCTCAGCCGGCGAGCAGCCCATACTAGAGCGCAGCAAGTTTTCTCAAGCAGTGAGTAACGAGACTCACAGTCGGTAAACTTTTTGCTCAAGTAATAAATAGCGTGCTCTTTTCGGCCATACTCGTCATGCTGCCCCAGCACACACCCCATTGAATTATCAAGCACTATCAAGTATAGTATCAGAGGTCTTCCTTCCACTGGTGGCATAAGAATGGGTGGCTCTTGGAGATATTCCTTTATCTTTTCAAAGGTAGCCTGACATTCATCGTTCCAGTGTACTACTTGATCTTTCTTCAGTAATTTGAAGATTGGCTCACAAGTAGCAGTCAGATGTGAGATGAATCGGACAATGTAATTCAGCCGTCCCAGGAAACCTCTGACTTCCTTCTCTATCTTTGGAGTCGGCATCTCTTGTATGGCTTTTACCTTGGCAGAGTCCACCTGGATACCTTTATCACTTACAATGAAACCTAGCAATTTTCCGGACCTCACCCCAAAGGTGCATTTGTTGGGATTCAATCTCAGCTTGTATAACTTGAGTCGGTCAAACAACTTCCTCAGATGGTCAAGGTGCTCCTCCTCAGTCTGAGACCTTGCAATCATGTCATCAACGTATACTTCAATCTCATCATGGATCATATCATGAAATAAAGCAACCATGGCACGTTGATAGGTTGCCCCAGCATTTTTCAATCCGAATGGCATGACCTTATAACAGAAGGTGCCCCACTGAGTCACAAAGGTAGTCTTTTCCATATCCTCCGGAGCCATCTTGATCTGATTATACCCTGAAAAACCATCCATGAAGGAGAAAACCTTGTGTTGAGCAGTATTGTCAACAAGAACGTCGATGTGAGGTAAGGGGAAGTCATCCTTGGGGCTTGCCTTGTTCAAATCTCTGTAGTCGACACACATTCTGACTTTACCGTCCTTCTTCGGCACTGGCACCACATTGGCGACCCATTGAGGATAAGAAGTTACTGCTAGAAACCCGGCGTCGAACTGCTTCATAACTTCAGCCTTGATCTTTTCAGACATCTCTGGGCGCATACGTCAGACCTTTTGCTTTACCGGAGGGCACTCTTCCTTGGTTGGCAGGTGATGAACCACAATGTCGGCATCCAAACCAGGCATGTCTTCATAGGACCAAGCAAATATCTCCATGTAATCACGTAGCATCTGGATCAATCGTTGCTTCACGCTGAGCTCTAGATTAGCCCCAATCTTGACCTCTTTCCTATCTGTCTCAGTACCCAGGTTAACTGTTTCTACCGGCTCTTCATGTGGTTGAATAGCCCTCTCTTCCTGGAGTAGCAGTCTTGCGAGTTCACCAGGCACTTCGCAATCATCTTCACCTTCGTCTTCGGCCAAGTTGATCGGATTCTCGAAGTCATAACTGGCGGTAGCAGAGCCGTTACCAGTGAGATCCAGAGTGGATTGAAACCTGTATAAGTGAGTGTGTGTAAATATAGCTGTTTTGCAATATATATAACACAGAAAGAAAGAGAGCATAAGATTTGAAATGAAACAAACGTCCAATGTTTTGATTGATGATATATGGAAATGTCATACAAAAAGCCCTCACAAATGGAGCTACGATGCCCCGGGTAGGACACCGAGCCAACAAAGTTTTAACATATTGTTTGTTACAAATTGGAAATCAAAAGAAATTAATTACTGCGTGACAAATGTGATAGGTGTAAAATCCTTTGCCATCCAGTTGCTCGGTCCGTTGCTGGTAGTCGGGTAGATCCAACTGTCAAACTCTGCTTCCTCTACATCCTCCTCGATAGCATTCACCCTTGGGTTGGAGATAAACACTGGAGCTTTTCTGATCTTGTCCTTGCGCACAGCCTTCTGAGCCTCTGCAGTAAAGCCCAGCCCAAACTTGTCGTTCTTTTTAGTGAAGTCAGGAAGCTGACCCCAGTTTGCACAATTACCTTTCTTGATTACAGCCCGGGCATCCTTCAAGGACGCCATCTTCAACGAAAAATCTTCTTCAACTATTGCTTCAGCTGATGCCAACACTGGAGGTACTTCCTCAAAATGCTGAAAGGGGGTTTCAATAAACTCCCCGTCCATCTCGATATATCGGAATGAATTCAAGTGACTCACCATGTATTCCTCCTCACCCTGCACAGTAACAATCTTCCCTTTGACAGGGTATTTGAGCTTTTGGTGTAGAGTGGAGGTTACTGCCCCAGCTTTGTGAATCCAGGGTCGACCCAACAAGCAGGAGTAAGATGGACGAATATCCATTACATAGAACGTTGAGTTGAAAACTTGGGAACCCACACGAATGGGGATGTCTACCTCACCGTGCACCATCCTCTTAGAACCGTCGAAGGCTCTAACAATGATGTTACTAGGTTTCAACTCTAGGCCCTCACAATCCAAGCGATCCAATGCCTTCTTGGGCAACACATTCAGGGAAGAGCCAGTATCCACTAACACGTGCGCGAGAGTAGTGCCCCTACATTCTATGGAAACATGCAGGGCATCATTGTGATTTTTCCCTTTGGCGGTAAGGTCAACATCTGAGAACCCCAAGCCATTGTCAGCCGTCAAATTAGCCACACAGTCGGTGAATTGATCTGCGGAGGTCTCTTGCGGCACATGGGCCGTTTTCAGAAATGAAATCAGGGCTTTTGCATGGGCCTCTGAGCATAGCAGCAATGATAGCATAGAGATTTTGGAGGGAGTATGCCCCAACTGTTCAACAACATTAAAGTCACTCTTTTTGATAATTTTAAGAATTTCCTCCATTTCTTGTTGGGAGGCTTCCACAACAGTCTTCTTTGGTGCCTCCGTCCTGGAAGGCGAATCGGTAGCAACTTCTTTGCCCCGAGCATCAGAGGACTCGGCGACAGTAGTAGACACAGGAACTTGAACTGGAACATGCACACTTGCGGGTGTGATGGTGAGAGGTTTTCGGATAACTGGCGGTGCAATGTTAGGCGAGAAGAGCCTGCCACTGCGGGTAATCTTGGCGGGACCAGTGATGTTACTGATGCTGGTACTGGTGTTGAACTCCTGCTTTACCCCAAGCACATACACGTCGGCTCCATAATGCCATGGAACAGCTTTATCAGACTCATATGGGAGAGGCCCCGGGACAGTAATAGTGATGGGTGCAACAGACATAATTTGGACTGGTTTCTTCACAGGAGCTTTGGCAGGATTGTAAATTGTGACAACAGATATTTCTTCAATGGAAACAGACGGAACAACAATTTTCTTGAACAGAATTTCCTTGCTATCCATCAGGCTTTGGATGCCTGATTTCAGCAGTGGACAACCGGTAGGGATAACAGCACACAGGAGGCAACCCTTACTACAACCCGGAAATAAACCGGCTAGTAGTAAGTTCCTCTTAACAGTCAAAAGAGGGGTAACAACTTCATTCACCGAAACAACATACAACTCTTCCTCAATGGCATTTACTCTATGCTGGGGCATAGGGGCAGTTACAACATTCGGTCTCTCAGGCGCTTCAAACTGAATTTCCTTTGCGTCGATAAGATCCTGCACTTTGTTTCTCAAGGCCCAGCAATCGTCAGTAGTGTGCCCGGGACTATCAAAATGATAAGCACACCGGGCATTTGGGTTATACTTAGGAGACGCAGTGTTGACGACCTTAGGAGCTTCTTTGAGGGTCACCAGGTTGGTTGATAATAGTTGGGGTAAAATTTGAGATAGGGTCATACTCAGCCGAGTATACTGCCTCTTGGGCCTTTCACTTCTTTGTTGATTGTACTGCTGAGGAGCAGCAACAGGTTTTGAAATGACCAAAGCATTGACGGCTTGGCGACTTTCGGGCTTGACTTGTCGTCTAGGACCATAGACGGCGCTTGCTTCTTTCTTAAACGGCCTTTTCTCAGTACTTGTAGAGGCAGCCTTTTGTATCTTGCCTGACCTGATGCCAGCTTCAATTCTTTCTCCCGTTAGAATCAAATCCGTAAACCCAGCGGAGGAGTTACCAACCAAATGATTGAAAAATGGACCAGACAAAGTCCCTAGGAACATATCAACCAGCTCACGATCAGTCAATGGAGGCTGCACCCTGCCAGCCAAATCTCTCCATTTTTGTGCGTATTCTTTGAACCCTTCACCCGTTCCTAGAGACATACCCTGAAGTTGGGTACGCGTAGGAGCGAGATCAGAATTGTATTGATATTGTCTGTAGAATGCGGTTGCCAAATCTTCCCAGTGTCGGATGTTAGTTCCATCTAATTGGTAGAACCATTCAAGCTGTGACCCCGAGAGGCTATCTTGGAAGAAGTGAATCCAAAGGTTCTTATCCGCCGTGTAAGGTTGGATCTTCCTTACGTACGACCTCAGATGCAGCTTTGGGCAGGAGACCCCATCATACTTGGCGAAGGCAGGCGCCTTAAACTTGTGTGGAATTACTACCCCAGAAGATAACCCCAGATCTCCGAAATCCAGTCCCGGCACATTCTGAATTTCCATGGCGCTCAAGCGGTCCTCCAATTGCTTGTATCTGTCAGCAGCAGGTGGGTATTGTTCGTCATTGTAGTCCGTCTCGTTGTCGGAGACTGCGGGACTAGGAGCTCCTCCCCCTTGGGGACTGTTTTTCTCAGCAGAAGAAGTAGTCGGTTCAGCTTCATTATGGAGTGTGTTCCTAAATCTGCGTCCGGTGTTGAACAATGCAGTCCTCTTTTTCTTCTTCTTCTTCAGGAGTAGAGTCTTCAACTCTTGCTGACCTTGGGCTAGGCTTAGGACCATCTCTTGAAACTGTGCACTTTGGGCCTGAAGGGCCTTGATTGCTTGCTCACTGGATGAGTCTGGATTCATGATGACTGTTCAAAATAAACAGCGAAGGAGATTAAGCAACCTGTGAAATAGGGTACCTGCTATGCATATGGTGCAATGGAATGCGTATGTTTTATGTTTTCAAAGACAAACAAGATTCAACTTTGTAGACAAAAAAGGGAAACACACTTCATTAGATTAAAATTTTCAATTGTTCAACAACTTGCCCTTAGGCATTACAGGAATGAAAAATACTGGAAAGGAAATAAAAGCTATAAAAGGAAATATCCAAAGCCCATCAATGCTCCCATGGCCTCCTTTTCTCAGTGTTGATGTAGTTGTTCAGGACCCTCTCTTCCTCCAATTGCTTAGTCAGCCTCTGGATCTTCCGTTCCTGGTCGTTGAACTTCTCCCGATAGAAATCCCGCTCTTCCTTTAGCTGCGCCCAAGATCTCTTCATTGTGTCAAAATCAGTAGGTATCTGAGGAGGGAGGACAGTTGGAGGAACCTCATCTTCATTAGGAGATTCAAGAATGAGAGGTCTAACAGCTTCGTATGGCATACCTAACCTCTGAGCACGGATGCGGACCCATTTGCAATAGGGCTCCATTGGTAGAGAAGTCTTTGGTCCCAACTCATGTGGGTCAGCCTTGTGAATTCTGTCCCAAGCTCTAATGAATCCATGACGTAGTTTGTCACTGTCTGCCTGAAACTCAAAATGGAAATGAGGAACCAGCATTTCATGAGGCCCATCTCCTCTGGCTCTTCCAAACTGACAGAGAGCTAAGCATGGATTGTAAGAGATTCCTCCTTGGATACCAATCAACGGAACATTAGGGTATTCTCCGCAACGATCAATAACAGCTACCTCATCCAAACCTCTGAGAGTCCAGGTGATGTCATTATCAGTGAGAGACATTAACCTCCGAGCCCAACCTTTTCCTTCTTTATTCTTCATCACGAACTTAGGAAGGTGCGAAATAAACCACCTTACTAGCAAAGGAGCACAACACCACGGAGTTCCCCATTTTCGAGCAGTACGAGCATAGAGTTGTTGTAGAACATCACCCAAAAGAGTGGGTACCGGATTCCGAGACATGAAGATCCTTATGACATGGATACTGATAAAGGTGTCAGGGTTGGGAAACAATACCAGACCATAGATCAAAAGATCCAGAATATCCTCGTACGCCTTGAAGTCCAAGTCATTCCAGAAATCATTAGCCTTGCCAACCAGAAATTTGACCAAAAATCCCTTAACTCCATTTCTAGTTTCCCAGTTAGCTAATACCTCTTCTTTGGTCAAGGGGAGAATTGCAGCAATCTCTTCAGGCCTAGGAGTCTTTTCCAAACCAGTGAATGGAGTTTGTTCCAAGACAGGGATCCCAAGCAGATAAGAGAATTCTTCCAGGGTAGGAACCAGCTGGAAGTCTTGAAAGGTGAAACAATGATACTGAGGGTCATAAAACTGGGTCAGAACACTTATCAGTTATTGGTCCCATTTTGCAGTGATCAAGCCAAGGAGAGAACCATGTCTGTTGATGAAGGAAGAAGTGTTTGGAATCCTTCCAACCAAATCCTTGAGCAAAGTTGGTGGTTGAACAAAGTTGAGCCGGACAGTATTCCTACGCATGGGCATCATGATGTCCTACAAAACAGAGCAAAGATGAAACTCTTTTGTCTTTGAAATGGGTTAGTCCTTTATACAGGATGCATGCAATGGTATGATGGCATGATGCTATGATGAGGCACACCACAAGTATTCACATAGGCAAGCATGGTAAGGCACACAAGTCACACAAGACACCCTTAGGTTTCAGGCCAGCATGAATTTCAGGTATTACCCTCTTTTGGTTTTGTTGGTTGAAACCTGTCCTATCAAAAGTAACCGGGTTCTAGAGGATCTCAAATCATTGGCTACCCTCAATCGGTCATAACTCCAGCATCGCAATCTTTTCTCGCGGCCAGAACCATCTCGAGAGTTTAGCCTCAATGAGTGTAGCATACTGCTACTGTCCTAATAGCCAAGTTGGTCAATTTAAGGTTCTAAAGTTGGTTGGTGTTTAATGACTCCTTAGAAGACCTATATTCTCCCCGTTGCAACACAAGGGATATAGGTACAGACTAAGATGCCACACCAACGTAGCCACTGCTTCACCCATGTCGGTCTACGCCGGACAGGTCCCTCACAGATTATGCTACCTAAAAAGGGTATTTCCCAGATCCGGGTTAGGATCTATGAAACTCCGATGCAAAGCCCACAAATATAAAAGCAAACAAAGCAAACAATTGAAAACAAAGGTGATCTAAACCCTAAGGTTACTCCACTTTTAAGTTCACTCCCCAGCAGAGTCGCCAGTTTTGTGATACGGTGGGAGAACTGACTTGAGGTTTTGCGTTTGTTTTCGCAAATGTTTCGGTTGAGCAAGAGTCGCCACCGAATTTTTATTTTATCCTAAGGGAAGGTTAAAAAGCACAGCAAAAACCTTTGAGATGTTTTCTTGGGTTCGGGGAGTAGATTATAGAAAGGGAAGGTATTAGCACCCTTTCTATCCATGGTTATCCATGGGCTCTTAGTTACTTGCTTAGATCACTTGCCTTTTGTTTTCAATTGTTTTAAATGGTGCTTGTGTGTGTGTGGGTTTGAAAATGTTTTGAAAAGAAACCAATGTGGTGGCAACCTTTGTAATGATCCATGTGGGGATGTATACAAAGATGTATATCTTTTGAAAAGGTTTTCATTTGTTTTTGAAAGTTGTTTTGAAAGTGTAGTGATGTGTGGTTTTTTTGAAATAGGCAAGTGTTTTAGTTTGCAAGTTTGATTCAAGTAACTAAGAGGTTATCTACTCCTAAATTTCTCAAAGATTATTACTATGTTTTAACCCTTTTAACAAGTTTGTTCCACCATTGTATTTGGTGGACAATCTTATGTTAGGATGTGAAAGGGACGGGCACGGGTCATCGTTTAGGCCATAATTGCAATGGTGCCAAGTATCTTTGGGCATTTTCTTTAAGGGACTTGATCATTTGTTTTGGCAATATTTTGAAAGTGTTATCGAGGGACTATGATCATTTGATTTGTTTGTTTTGCCCAAAGAGACCTAACATACAATATGGCCCAATTTTGAAAGGCAACAAGTGGAATACCCTAGGGGGTGCAAGTGTGATTTGTGTGTTCATTTTCATGCTTATTTGTCTTGAGATTAGGTCATAACTATTTTGTCGTTTTTCGCATACAAACCCTAATTCTAACATGGTATAATTAGAAAGCAATAGTGCGAAAATAAATTAACTAAGCTATTACAAAACCAAATATGGGAAGGGGGTACAAATGTTCAAATGGGGATTTTGACAAGGAATTTAAACCTAAAACTATTACATCAATGTTGAATATTTCACAAGATGATTAATTTGCATAGATTAAATAAAATAAGACAAATATGCAAGAATGCAAAAAGAAATTTTTTTATATGTATGAAAAAGGAATTATTTATGTAAAATAAAAAGGAAATAAAAAAGATATTATTTTTTGGAGTTTTTCATATTTTGGGCAAAACCCTAATTCTATTAAATAAAATGTATTATTATTTAATTTAATACAAGTATTTATTTATTATGTACAAAAATAAAATAAAATGAAGTATTTGTCAAAAATGTATCTTTATATTAAATATCAATAATAATAAAAACAAAAAGTGTATATATTTTGTATTTACCCTAAATATATTAATAAATATATGTATATATGTATTATTTTAAATATGTGTTATATATATATAAATAATAATAATTTTTAATATTTGTAAAAAAGGGTATTTTTTATGTAAAATATTTTCAGAGGGTAAAATAAAATAAAAATGAAAACAAAAGTATTTTTACATATTTCTCAATATTTTAGTGAAATGTATATATATTCATTTATTTATGTATTAATCAAAAGAAAATCACATAAATACCTAATAAATTAAAAAATGGTGAGAAAAAAGATTTTTATATTTTTAATAACATGAGAAAAAATAAATGAATCAATCAAAAAAAGAAAAAAGTCAGAAATCATTAAAAATAAATGAAATGGGCTCAGGGGGTGTAAAACAAGAAAAGTGGTGTGAATAAGAAAAACACTCAGGCCCAGCCCAAGAAACCACTGTCTTCAACCTCCAGCCAGAAACGTTCAAAAACGCGCGCCCTTCTTCTCAAACTTCTAACTCCTGATTCCTGGCTTTTCAATGAAAACTCATAGCATAAAAAATGTTCAGCATGAAGAGACGAATCCAACCATATGCAGAACTTGATCTAACTCTCTAAGATGAGGGAGAATTTCTTCTCCCCCAAATTCTAACCTAGATTTTCTGCCATTTTCAAACCTTAAATTCTCACAGCTCAAGCAAAAGAAATGAAAAGTAAAAACATGTACATGTTCAGTGGCATGAGTAGAAAATTGTTTATTCACAAACTTAAAGCTAATGATGCCTAATAAGAGAGATACGAATTCAAAAACTTACCTGTTCAGTTGAAGTTCTATCTGGAAATGTAGAAACTTTCAGTGCAAGGTGATGATTGGAAAAGCTTCCTTGAGGTCCAGGGATGCTATTCCAATGTTTACTTTGTCTTGAAAGCTTCTGAATCGAGCTAGAGCACTTCACCTGCAAGTCAGAAATGTGAAAATGGTGGAACCAGTTAGAGGGATTACAGGTCGTGTTTTTGCTTTTGGTTAGCTTGCATAGATGTTAGGGAATGTATGTGAACTGGTTTGGGCAAGAATGCTTGAAAGGATTGAGAGTTGGAACTCAATCTGCAGAGGTTGCTCTGTTTGAGCAGTTTCAAGGTGATTCTGAGTTTTGGGAGGGATTGGATGTAAAAGGCTCGTGCAATGGCTTGGTTTTGATGTCTGGAATGTGTTTGATAAGTTTGTCTAAGTGTTTGTAAGCTGAGATTGAAGTTGGTACAAGTTATGCTACCTTTCTTGAATTTGAAGCAAGCAATGGCCACTTGATCATTCTAGCCTGTACAGGCCCTCACACTATGCTGCATCTTTTAGTCTTGATCAGTGTGTTATGTCCATGAATCTTGTGTCCAAAGATATGCATTGTACCATTTGATTTGCAAACTTGACATAAAGTTCTACTTTTCACAAATGGAAATAATGCTTTTCTAGTTTAGGGTTAATTCTCCATGTAATGTCCAAAGGCTTAGAATAACATCTTGGTTCAATGGTTTTGCATTAAATTTATGAGTGTCAAAGGGTTTTAGGACCTGTAATGTAGCACATACTATGCTGATTTGAAAATGGTCCAAGTTATGAACATGTTCATGAACCATTCAAAAGTGGATTGTTGCCATATTGTGAAATTCGATTCTCTCAAGTTATGAGGTTGTTTGAGAAGTTCTTGGACATTTTGGAAAGCTTGGAATGTGTACTACAATCCATCTTTGAAATGAAAATTGAAATTCCAAGTGGAAGTGTATGGAAAATGGTCTTGAAGTTAGGTAGAAAACCTTGTCAAAAAGGTCAAATTTTCACTAAGTTATGAATGGTTTGGTGCCCTTATTCAAAAATTTGTAACTTGAGATACAAGCCTCATTTGGAAAAACTTTGTGAATCAAAGTTGTAGATTATGCAACAAGATACAACTTTCATGTTTTGACTTTTGTTTGAATCCAAATGAATCTTGGTGAAAAAGTGGGGCAAAGTTGGGAAAAAATTAGGGTTTTCCATAACTTAAAAAAAATTCTAAGTTATGAAAAATTCCATTTTAAACTCTAATTTGCATTTCTTGGTTTCTTGGTGAACAAGTTTCATGATTTGGTATGTTTTGATGAAAAATGAATCTTGACTCTTGATTTTGACCAAAAAGTCAAAGTTTGACTTTTCAGTATACAGTCAAAATTGATCAATTGACTGGGAAATTCAACTGTCAATCTTGTGTACTTGGGACCTTTTGAGTTTGTTGAACATGTCAAGACAATTCCATGGGGTCCTTGAGTCCATATGTGAGCTTGGTTTGCTATTGGCTAGGTCAAATAATCAAAAATTGCCTTTGTGCAGTCAAAACCCTAAAAATGACCATTTTGCCCTTTTGATGATCTGATCAAATTTCTTGTGGAATTGTGATCCAAACTTGATCAAATGGTCCATATGAGTTCATAATGTTGATGTGGGTCAATTTTCATGAGATTTGACTGTCAGTTGGCCACAGTTGACTTTTTCCCCAATACAGCTGATTTCTAGGTCATCTGTCCAATTGACTGGGCAAAATTTGGAATCAAGACTTGAAACTTGGTATGGATAAACTTGGGAGTCCAACATGAAGCATGAAAGTCATCTTAGGAATTTTAGGTCAAAACATCTTTGTTCAAACACAAACCCTAATTTGAGTCCACAGTGCAAGGAGAAGTCTTGAGCAGAGGAAACCCTAACTGGATCTTGATCTTCAAGGTTTTTGTGATGAGAAAATGTTGAGGAAATGGGAGGGCAAATTTTGGGGTACAACAATATGCATTTGAACATAATTACTGTTTACAAATAAACAAAATGGAAAAGAACAATTACTGACAGGTTGAAAGAATAGGAAAATGTCTTTAGGCCATTCCATGAGCAATCCCTACAGTACGTCATTAAGATCCCCAGCGGAGCTGAAACTTCAAACTATTAATCCCCGATGGAAACCATCCAGTTTCTCCAAGTTCCCCAACAAGTTGTCTTGAAGCCTGAAAATCAATCGGATAACGACTAACTTCTGTTTCTCCCTAACCTAGGATAATTCCCCAGTAGAGTGGCAGACGACATAAACTCCTGAACTTTTTCCAAACAGGAATAAGCTTTTTCCCCCCAGAGTTTTCATTATTCCCCGACAGAACGAAGATTCCCATTGTTAAATCCCCAGTAGAAGTCATCAAAGTTCTCTGGATCCCCCAAGCAGATTACTCAAGCAGTATATGGCATTGCTCGCAACAAATTTTTTGTCAATTACTCCAACTTCAAGACATGAAGAATCCACATATCCTTAGCAGTAATCAAGGATTTATTTTCCTCAGCAAATCAGCTTACATGCGCATACATTACATCCACATATCATAAACATTGATAAAACACATATATTGCATCATACACTTCATGCAACATAACTTTGTGTTTCAGCTAACATTTTACCCTTTTCAGGATAAAATTAACAAGCTACAATTAACAATATGCAATCATGATACAATTCAGATACGCTCCAGACACGGATGCCATCCTGATACTCATTCAGATTTCAACTATCAGATACAGTCCACATACGCTCCAGACACGGATGCCATTCTGATACTCATTCAGATTTCAAGTTCAGATACAGTTCAGATACGCTCCAGATACGGATGCCATTATGATACTTATTCAGATTTCAAGTTCAGATACAGTTCAGATACGCTCCAGATACGGATGCCATTCTTTTACTCATTCAAATTTCAGACTTCAAATACAGTTCAGACACGCTCAGACACGGATGCCATTCTGACACTCATTCAAATTCAACTTTAAGATACAATACAGATATGCTCCAAACACTGATGCTATTTTGTTGCTCATACAAATTCAATCCCCAGATACAGCTCAGATACGTTCCAGATACGGACACCATTCTGATACTTATTCTTTCGACTTACAACTTACAATTCAACAAACATTCTTGGATGGCATCTTTAAGCCCATCTCCAACAAGATTCTATCTCTTCTCCAAATGGCATCTTTTAAGCCCATTCCCTCAACTACACTTTGTCGAGTGCAAACTTATGGGCACTCTAGTGTCCAATCATCTTTTACCTTCGAGTCACGAATGACAAAGCTCGCCAATCTAACTCTTCAGGTTCAAGAAGATTGAACAGGGGCAGCTGTTATACCCCAAAATTTGCCCTCTCATTTATCAAGACTTTTCTCACAAGGCTTCTTTGACTCAAGACAAGATTAGGGTTTAGTCAGCTCAAGACATCTCATCTTGCACTGATAACCCAAAATTAGAGTTTGAGTTTGCACAAGGATTTTTGGACCACCAATACTTCATATGACTTTCATACATCATTTTGGACCCCTAAGATTGCTCATGATAAGTTTCAAGCCTTGAACCACATTTTTTATCAGTCAATTGGACAATTGACCTATAAATCAACTGTATTGAGAAAAAAGTCAACCATGGTCAATTTACAGTAAAAATTCATAATTTTTGATCCACATCAACATTTTAGACTCATATGTACCATTTGATCAAGTTTGGATCACAAATCCTCAAGAAATTTGATCAAATCATCAAAAGGGTAAAATGGTCAAAATTAGGGTTTTCACTGAGGAAGGGCAATTTCTGATTTTTAACCTAGCAATTAACCAATTGAGTTCAAGCACGATTTCAAGGATTCAATGGCATCATCTTGACTCAATTACATGGTTCAAAACATCTCAAGTTCATTGGATTGACAGATGAAATTTGCAGTCAACTGATCAAAAGTCAATTGTACACTGAAAAGTCAAACTTTGACTTTTTGGTCAAAATCAAGTACCAAGGGTCATAATGCATAAAGATATGTCAAAATGTGAAACCTTTTCACCAATAAAACCAAATTTGAAAATTAGGGTTTTGAATTTGAAAATTTTCATAACTTAGAATTTTTCTAAGTATAAAAATTTTCTTATTTTTTCTCAATTGTGCACCACTTTTTCACCAAGATGCATTTTGATTCAAGGAAGCTCAAGCAATCATCAGGCCTCCATCAAAGTCCCTGCATTTCCATACACGATTCCAGCTGAAGGAGGTATTTTTTCAAACTCTATCTCCTTGTACAGGCAACCTTAGGCCACGATCTGTGAATAAAAAATGTAGTTCTTATCATAACAAAGCTATACATATCATTATCTTGTATTAATTTTACTTGTGCTAAGAGAATTTGAAACTTGAAATTTCTGGAAATATTAGGTCAAGATTTAGGGATGTTTAAATTCTCTTTAATCTTTGATAGTTAGATTACATAGCTTACATGGTTGGAATTGTGAGTTCAAGCTCTACATTTTTCATGTTATAAGTTTTCATTTTTATGGAGGCATGAGGAAGTTACAGGGGATTCGGCCAAGGCTTGAGGAAGAAGATGAAACAGGGCAAGGACGCGTTTTGTAATATGTTGTTTTTGTTTCAGTAAAGACAATGGATGTATGGCCACCCCAGTGGTAAAGCAGCGCGCTGGTGAGACCCATGTCCTGGGTTCGAACCTGCGCGCTACTTTTTGTCTTTGCATTTTTACCATTTTTTCAGTTTTGACATTTTTTTGCAGAATTGGGCTTTTTTCTATGGGCCAGTATTTTTACTCATCATCACCATTGACTTGCTATCTTACCCCTGCCAATTCATTTCATATCATTTTTATTTATTTATTATTTTATTATTTTACTTTTATATTTAATACTTTAAATTATTTTCTTTAATGATAAAAAACCCTAAAAAATAAATTTAACTATTTTTATACTTTTATTTTATTTTTTTATTATTTCTCACATAAAAAATAGTTTATTTTCATAAAATATAATTTATTTTCTTAATAAACTCATAAATATAATTAAATATACTTAATATTTTTATTTTACATTTCATACTTACAAATACCTATTTTTTGCACATATTTAATTTTTAATATTTATATACAATATTATTATTATTATTTCTTATACAAAAAATGCACAAAATAATAATATAGAAACATTATTTTCTTTTAAGTAAAAAACTAGGGTTTAACCCCTTTCAAAAATTAAATCTTTTTTTATATTTTTTAGGTTTAAATTAAATATTCTCTTATACAAAAGCAAGACATAAAATATCTTTTCTTCACATACACTTTGTATTACATTTTAAATATTGTATCATATTTATTTTAATTCGCGCAAATTCGATTTGGTTGTAATAATATATTTAGCTTTATATTTGTGCAAATCCCCATTCAAACTTGTATTCCCCCCTCCCATAAAATTGTTGTAATAGCTTAGTATATTTACATTACGCAATTTATTGCTTTCATATGCCATGATTAGTAATTAGGGTTTGTATGACAAGAACGAAACAAAACAAATAGAAAACCCTAAATGCAAGATCAAAATCATGAAAATGATACACTTTGCACACAAGCACCCTTAGGGTTTCTCCCACTTGGTTGCCTAAAATAAAATGGCCATGTTACGCATGTGAAGTATCTTGGAAAAACAAAACAAATTTAAGATCATAGTCCCTCGATGACGCTATTTAAAAGTTGCATTACAAAATGATCTTGGTCCCTCAAAAATGCTAAGATACTTTGCAACATTGTTATCATGGTTATACGATGACCCGCGCCCGTCCCGTTTACATCCAAAGATAGGGTTGCTTACCAAATCAATGGAAAGACAACAATGTCAAAAGAATATACTATACACAAGAAAGACATTTGAGTAGGTAGATAGCTTCTAAGTCACTTTCTCCATTTCAAACAAACAATCCTTGCTATTTTCAAAAAAAACAAACACACACACATTTCAAAAACATCTTACAAACATTGAAAACATTTTCAAAAGACAAACATCTTTATATACATTCTTACGAACGAGAATCATTACAAAGATTGCCTAAACGAATGGCCTCTTTTACAAAGTACTTTCAAAACCACATCAAACACCATTTCAAACAAACCAAAGCAAGTGATCTAAGCAAGTAACTAAGAGCCCATGGAAAACCATGGATGAAAAGGGTGCTAGCACCTTCCCTTTTCATAATCTACCCCCCGAACTCAAGAAAACATCTCAAAGGTATTTCCTGTGCTTTTTCACCTTTCCTTTTGGATAAAAGAAAAGTCGGTGGCGACTCTTACTAACCGCAACATTTACGACAAAACGCAAAACCTCAAGTCAGTTCTCCCACCGCATCATAGAACCGTAAGTATATTTTTGATTTATATGTTTTTTCATATAATAGGGTGCACATCGATACATTTACGGTTCCTGAGGGCATTTTTAGAATTTCATGCAGGTTCCTAAGAAACACATAGGGTGCATAAAAAATTATTTTATAGTTTTAGGTTAGCTTGATCCCTAAAGCAAAGCCCAAAACACAAAAGCCCAAAATACCTAATTTAGTTAAACTACTAAAATAGGCTTAATTCGACACATCATTGTTTCTATTGAGCAACATGATTTGACACAAGGAATTACAATTTAACAAGATGGACCAGCCTGCTCTAATACCACTGATGTATCACCCTAAATACTATGCGCTTAATATTATAAATAAAGTATATAGAACAACCAAGATCGTCTTTGAGGGCGTGCAAGGCGGCCTACCGCACAGGGCCTAAAAAATTTCAAGGTTAACTTATGGGTAAATGTGGCCTCATAAAATAATTTTCAGCTTAAATCGCGATTATATAAGGCCTTTATTTGTTTTGTCCTTGCTAAATTGAGACTTGCCTACACAGGGCCTCCAAAAACTTGAGATGACTCGTAGAACAACACATGTTCACACTTAGGATGTTACTTGACATTAAACACATATGTTCTATAATATATAATTATATAATAAGACATTCAACACATGTCATCGCATGCTCGTCTTCACTTAGGGTATCATTGTAGCGGAATTATCAAATAAGCATGTTGCGCAAATCATTTTTGTTTCATCAAATACTTTATTAAAACTCAAACAAATTTAGCGAAAATCTCTGTAAATCAACATAATCATCACAACGACGGGAGCTTAACATCCAACTCTCCAAATAACATAAACCAAATAAAGAAAACATCATTCGCCTCGCCTAGTGTTACAAATCAGAGTAACATAAAGCAAATGACGCAAAATGAAAAAGGGAAGAACAATCTCTCGCCATCCTTCTGCTCTAGTTACATGTACTTCAGAGAGAAGTACAGACCACAACAACAATAAAAGGGTGAGAAATCACATTAATAAAGTAAGTGATACATATTGCAAGGTAGAGTACAAACATCTACACAATCAATAAGAAATCACACAACATTACTATACAACAATACTCTCACACCTAATAATACAAAAACACATAGTGTATTTTGACTTGATTCGTATGTAATTTAGTGTCATTTTATATGATTTTATTGTGATATGTTGGTATTATTCATGCATTTTAGGTACTTATTGATTCAAGACACGTGCGAGCGAAAACGAAGAAAGAAGAAGAAAAATGGGACAAAATACATTGTTGTTGCTGTCATGATGAGTTTTTAGCAGGCTGACGCCCAACAGCCCAGCCATGACGCCCTTCATGGCAAAGCACTTCTGGGCAGAGGTTGTAAACACAACATGTTACATTCCGAACATAGTCTATAAAACATATTTTGGATAAGACTCCCTATGAATTGTGGAAGAATAAGAAGCCCAATATTTCTTATTTTCATCCTTTTGGATGATCTTGTTTTATCTTGAACACTAAAGAGAATCTTAACAAGTTTGAATCTAAAGCTCAAAGTTGTATCATGTTAGGATATTCTGAATACTCAAAAGGCTACAAAGTATACAACAATGAAACACTTATTGTTGAATAATTAATCAATGTTAGATTTTATGATAAGCTTGACCTTGAAAAGTCAAAGCTAGTTGAAAATTTTGTAGATATGGAGATTACCTATTCAAGTGCTGAAGGTAATAAAGCTGCTACAAAAGAACAGACGGTTAAAGACTCGGAAGATTCTCAACCAGAATCTAGTAAAGCATATACTCCTCTGAGGAAGCATGGACATATATCATCATATTTCGAGGAATTGATTTTGGGTGACAAGATTGAACCCGTTAGAACTAGATAATCTTTCAAACCATCTAAAGCGACGCTTATGGGTTTGATGTCCCTGATAGAGCCTACATCTATTAATGAAGCGTTGTTGGACAAAGATTGGATTCTATCCATACAGGAAGAACTTAGTCAATTATCAGTGAATGATGTTTGGGATCTGGTGCCTAGACCCAAAGGAACCCACATAATTGGAACTAAGTGGGTCTTCATAAATAAGCTCAATAAGAAGGGATATGTAGTAAGAAACAAGGCTCGACTAGTTACACAAGGATATAACAGTAAGAAGGAATTGACTATACAGAAACATTTGCACCAACTGCCAGGTTAGAGTATATTTGTCTATTAATTTCCTTTGTTGTTAATCACAACACTATCTTGTATCACATGGATGTTAAAAGTGCATTTTTGAATGGCTACATAACTGAGGAATTGTATGTATACCAACCTCCTAGTTTTAAAGATCATAAAAATCCAGATTTTGTTTTTAAACACAATAAATCATTGTATGATTTGAAACAAGCTCCCAGAGTTTGGTATGAGAGGTTAAGCAATTTTCTTTTAGAAAATGACTTCACCAGAGGAAATGTTGATACCACCATATTTTGTAAGTCCTTTGAACATGACATTCTATTAGTTCAAATATATGTTGATGATATTATATTTGGTTCTACTAATTCCACTTTATGCGAGGAGTTTCTTAAGTCTATGCAGGCTGAGTTTGAGATGAGCCTAATGGGAGAACTCAAGTTCTTTATGGGAATCTAGATAAATCAAGAATCAAAAGAAACTTTCATTCATCAGAGCAAGTATACCAAATAACTTCTGAAGAAGTTCAACTTGTTTGAATGCAAGATAGCCAAGACTATATGCATCCTACTTGTGTTCTGGAGAAGGATGAGGTAAGTGGCAAGGTTGATCAAAAGTTGTACAGAGGTATGATAAGCTCTCTGTTATATTTAATTGCTTCTAGAACTGATATTTTATTCAGTGTATACTTGTGTGCTCGCTTCAAATCAGATCCTAGAGAATCTCATATGACCGTTGTCAAAAGGATTTTTAGGTATATGGAAGGTACTACTAATCTTAGTTTGTGTTATAGAAAATCAAGTTAATATAAGTTACTATGTTATTATGATGTTGATTACACCGGTGATAGACTTGAGAGGAAAAGTACTTCTGGAAGCTGCAGTTCCTAGGGGAGAACTTAATCTCATGGTCCAACAAGAGGCAGTCTACAATAGCGCTTTCAACTGCAGAATCTGAAAACATATATGTTTCCGGATGTAGTAGACATATCCTTTATATGAAGAGTCTGCTAGAAGATTATCAAATATTTGAGGGTAACATTCCTATTTTATGTGATAATACTTATATTATTTGTTTGTCCAAAAAACCCATTTTACATTCTAGGGCTAAGCATATTAAGATCAAACATCATTTCATTAGATACTATGTCTAGAAGGGAGTTCTTTCTTTAAAATTCATTGATACAAATCATCAATGGGTTGATATCTTTACAAAACCCCTTGCTGAAGATAAAATTGTTTTCACTCTAAAGCACCTGAACATGGTTATGTGTCTAGAATGAAAAATAGGTGATCTTAGAATGTAGCTTTCCAGAATGGGAAAATGAGCTTCTAAAATCTTAATTTGTTTTTTTGGCTTCTAGGATGTGAAGCTTCTGAAAAGTGAAGTTCTCGTATATCTAAAGTATCCATGGTTAGAATATTCTCTTGAGAATGTCTTTGTTCGTTGGAAACTGAAGAGTTTGCTTCATTAAATGAGTGTCAGAAAAGTGAAAGGTTAAAAATTCAATATAAGACAAATGTATTATCTAAAACACACCTAATACTTGATGAGACACATTAGGAGACGAGATAATCTTGTGATTAGATAAAAATCCTCTCACTTTACCCCCTGTTAGAATTTTTACCTTTTTCAAAACATTAATTGTTGTGTGTCTCGAGTATACTAATCCTCTGAGCTAAATTATTTCTCCTGACAAGAAAGTTTCCTTTATTCTATTTATATAGCTTTAGTCTATTCTCACTCTTCATTCCCTGCTACTTCATCTTGTCAAATCCTCTTCTCCATCCTTCTCTCTTTTGATTCATCATGTTTTCAAAAAATTTATGTGGAAATGAGGAAATCCTGGAGGTCATTGTTGAGACATGACCTAATCTTCCTCAACTGAGGGCTAAAGGTCTCAATATAACCTTGAGCATGCAGATACATGGTTGGTCTAGATACTCTATAATGCTGCATGGATCCATCTATCCAAACCTTTTAAAGGCCTTTCGGAAGTATCCTTCCGTGAGTGATGATCTTTGCTCAATCTGCTCTTGTATTCATGGTGTTCCATTTATGATCACCCCTACCTCTATTGATGAGGCTATTAGGTGTATTGAAACTGGTATCACGGTGGATCGATTCATTCTCAAGTATAGCTTTATCGAGAAGCTTATCTTCATCCATGACATCTCTTTATCCAATTTTGGACCCACTAACCCAGCAAAGCTTCTTCCCATTGCTATAGTGTGGTTTCAACTTCTTCTAACCAACTTTCGTCCACGAGGAGAAAACATGAACTTTTTGTCCTATGATGACAGACTCTTCATTTACTTTCTACTTAATAATGTCAGGGTCAATCTGCCCCAAATCATTTTCAATTATTTGAAGGACTCAATGGTTGCTTCCAGAAGTAAATATAAGTCTTTCATCCCCTTTGTAAGAGTTTTATATGAACTTTTTGGTGTACCCCAAAATTTTTCATCTCTTTTTCTTCTCAAGACATTCTTTCAAGGCTTCTTAGATATTCAAGACACTCAAGAGTTAACTAGTCAAGATGCTCCTCCTAAGCCAAAGGCCTACAACTAGGGTTTGGAGTTTCTCAAGGAAATTTAGTCTGCAAAGGTCTCAAGTGGCTTCCATAGTTCTCCTTAGGTCCTCAACAAGGTTTATGTCAAGTTTCAAGTCCTACATCACAAGTTTGCTCATTCAATGGCTCAGATGATTGAAAATCAATTGTATTGGGTAAAAAGTCAACTATGGTCAACATAGAGTCAAACTTCAAGATTTTTTGTCAACATCAACATTTTGAAGTGATATTTATCCTTTGATCAAGGGTTGATCATGATTCCCCGAGGAAATCCCTCAAATCATCAAAAGTCAAGAATTGTCAAATTAGGGTTTCCTTAGGAGAAGTCAACTGAACTTTGACCAGGCATAACTTTCACATACTTCATCAACTTTTCCCCAACTAAAGCTCATTTTGAAGAAAATTCAATTCCTTGAAACTTTGTTTTATGCTCAAGTCCAAAAAATGCTTCATTTGAAAGATATGAGCTAAAACATTATAGGTCATTTTCAAAAGTCAACAAAAGACACTTTTTTTCAAGGCAACTTACATCAAAATCAAGTCTTCAAAAGCAAAATGATCAACATATAGATTGTAGAGGAGATCTTTAGCTTTTCAAAAAGTCTAAGATCATCTTCAAAAGATGAAAATTGAGCAAGTTATGAGTTGCATAAGTTGGGATATTTTGAAGAAATTCATGAAATGCAAAATGAGCAAAATTGAAGTTTTGAACTAGTGGGCCTACCTTTTGATGTTCAAACATGTTAATAAGGTGTTAGAGGACCTCTAAATCCATTCACATATTTTTTTAATGATTTTTATTTCTTTTATTTGAACTTTTATTCATTTAAATACAAATAAAATCAAATAAAATATGAAACAATGGTATAAAGGCTTGGGCTTTTTGTTTCAACCATACAAAGGCCCAAGACAACTCATGACAAATCATTATAACCTTTCCAAAATGTGAAAGACTCAAAATGGCAAAGAAATAACTCAAATTGACAAGTTTTCAAAAATTGATTCTTGTTTAAACTATGGCTTCATGAGTTGATTCTATGCCATATTTGTCAGCCCAAATACAAGCCAGCAACATGTCCAGATTCGTGCAAGGCATCTAAGAGACGAGAATCATGCAAAGAAGGCAAGTTTTTAATGTCTTGGAATATTGATTTCATGGGCATGAGTACCTTGTCTATTTCCATACTTGTTGGCTCCTATTTCATTCTATATATAAAGGAAAACAAAGTCATGCCAAAGGACCACAAAATCATTGCACAAAAATCTCTCCAAAAATTCTCTAAAATTCAAAGAAGTTGTGAAAATTATATCTCACATTTTCAGCAAGTTCCAATCCGAACTAAGGCTAGCATTCACCTCCTGAAGATCAAAAGAGTTGATCTAGATCCGTAGTTGTACTTCTCGAGCACCAGAACACGATCTGTGCATCACGCCAGTTTTTGAAATTAGTAAAAATAAAAACTATGCTTTCTTGCATTTTTAATCATTACTAACATGTTTGATCTCTTCCTATGCATCATTAGAACATGATAGGTACATTACATGTAAAGTTTGACGTAGAAATGGTGTTTTACCATTGTTAGGGCACTGAAGCCATTGATCATTGAATCGGACATTTCAAGCAACCTTCTCCCCTTGCACCCCCCATCTGCTTTTCACAAAGCAGGCCCGTAGTCTTTTTTATTTTTATTTTTTTAATCTATTTATTTTCTTTTTTTGATCACTTTTTTAATAAAATCATTAAAAAATAGATATGGATTTTAATTAATTAACTTTATTTTTATAATAAAAATTAATTAATTTAATCATTTTAAGTTTATTTTATTAATTAAAATATAATTAGAATTAGACTTTAATTATTATTCAATTATTTTTCTAAAATAAAAACACCAAAAATATTTTTTCATACTTAGAATTTTTTTAGATATCTTTCCCTCTTCAATCTTCGTGCGTTTATTTACTTTTTCGCTTTTTTTTCCAATATTGTAACTGTCCAAAGTTTGTAATAGCTAATTAGGACCCTTTTACATTTTTATCCCCATTTTATGCTTTGTATTCTCCCATCCCTGAAGTGATATAATAATGTAGTTTAATTCCTGCACTTTTATTTTCTGCCCTTATGTATATATTTAGTTGTTAGACTAATTAGACGTGCATGGCAAGACTTAAAAGCAAAACACTAGAAAATCTAACATTCAAGATAAACATAACTGAAATACAACACACTTTGCACACGCGTACCTCTAAGGTGCCTGCACTTGTTGCCTTCGGAAAACAAACAGTCACATCTCTCGAACATAAGAAATTTTAGCAAAGACTCTTTGGTTAAAAGATCATAGTCCCTCGATGACCCTTCGATGCTGCCTCGGTAAATGATCTTAGTACCTTAGGGTAATTGCTAAAGCATCTTACGAGTTACCTTCGTGACTGTACGATGATCCTCACCCGCCCCTCAAAACATCCAATGATAAGGCTACTTATTACCTAATAGTAGGATAACACTATCTAAAGGAAAAGAGGAAAAGAACAAAGATCTTTCAAGTAGGTAGACAACTTATAGTTGCTTGCTCACAAAAACAAAACAAATTTCTCACACGTACACTCTCCTTTCTAAATATTTTCACAGACAAAAACACTTTGTATCCATTCTTAACAATACGAGAATCATTACAAAGTTTGTCGCACTAAGGCATCTTTACAAAATATTTTCAAAAAAAATACACTTACACAAAAAATCATTTTTAAAGTGAGCTAGAAACTAAGAGCCTGTAAATAACTACGGATGGAAAGGGTGCTAACACCTTCCCTTTCCATAACCTACCCCCTTACTCATAAAATATTCTCGAAAGGTCTTTCCTGTTCTTTTCACCCTTTTTCCTTTATTAGATAAAAGAAAAGTCGGTGGTGACTCTTGCTAACCGCAACATTTGCGATAAAATGCAAAACCAGTAAAGTCAGTTCTCTCACCGTATTGCAGAACTGGCGACTCTGCTGGGGAGAACTAAAAGTGGGGTTACCTTAGAGATAATTCATATTTTAAATGCTTTATGTGTTTGACTTACTTGATTTATTCTTGAAGGGTTGTTTGGATATTCTTGTAAAGATCCTATACCCGGATCTGGGCGTTTTAGGTAAGTAGCAATAGATCGTGGAAACTGTATGGTGTAGACCGATATGGTTGAAGCAATAGCTACATTAGTGTGACACATTTGTGGGTCCCGGTGTCCCTTGAGTTAAATCAAGGAGAATACAGGGCCACTGAGTGGTGTCATGAAGCACTAATTGACCGTAGAACCTTAGTTGAACAACATGGCCATTAGAAAGTAGTGAGATAGCCGAATTTAGTGCAGACTGAAGTTTGTTAATACTTGATACTACACTCATTGATATCAAACTTTTGGGATATTTCAGTCACGAAAACAAATTTCTTGTGCTGAAACAATGCCCGATGAAGAAAAATCAATGATATTGAGATTCCTTAGAACCCGATTACTTTCTTATAGGACAGGTTGAGCCAACTAAAACTTCAAGAGGGTACTTACCTACAACTCCATGCAAGATTAAACCTAAGGCCTTGTGTGTTTTGCTTGTGTATGCTTGAATTGTTCGAACATAACATCATAACATCATGACATCATGACATATCATTTTCTTAACCATTTCAAGGATCTTAAGGGCCTGTAATGCAGGTTATGATAAACCAAATATATATCAAGGGATAAGGGGATTCATTTTACTCTAGCCAATGTCGTCAAAGCGTGATGTCTTGAGTCAGTAGCTAGGACCCACTCGACATGGTAAGCTTGATTCTTGTAGAAGGACGTTCAACGATACGAAGCTCTTCAAATCAAAGCTGCAATAAAAATTCAACTTCTAACATTTTCTTGTATTTATCCCGCGAGATCCTTGAAAACATTGCATCCACATATCATGTATGTCATTACATAACAGATATTCTCAAGACAGGTTTCTCATTTTCTCGCTGTTTATTTCAGTAAGAAAAATGGCTATCGAACAGACCTTCAGAGACCTCCAAACTCAAGATGCTCAGTTCCAAGAAATGTTCCTGAACCTATCCAAGGGGCAAGAGGAATTTAAAGCACTCCTCACTGAGAGCATGACGAAGAAGAATCCTGAAGACAATAGGGATGACCAGTTGGAACAATTGCAAGCTGAGATGGCAACGATGAGAATCCAGATGATGGGTCAGAAGGCTCTTATCTAAAATTTAGCTCGGGGGCAAGAAGAGTTGAGAATTCTCGTCAACAAACTTCATCAAGGCGAATACAGTCGTATGGTACGAACGGCTAGAATGGGGGATCAAATTATTAATTAACCTTCGAAGAGACAAGAAGTTGGCTTGGTTAAAAGTAGGTCTTCCCGGATTGCTACTACATCATAAGTCCAACAACGACCTCGACAACAACAACAGGGTAATCAACGTAAGCAGAATACACCCAAAAGAAAATTTACTAAAATTAACATATCTTTGGCTTAAGCATTGCAACACATGTTGAAGGCCAAGCTAGTAAAATTGAAGGATCCTCCTCAGAAGCCCAATACTTCTTCTTCTCGTCACAATCCTAATGTAAGGTACGCGTATCACTCCAACAGTCCGGGGCATGACACTGACAGCTGTTGGGTGTTGAAACATAAGATTTAGGACCTGATTGACAAAGGAGTTTTCAAGTTTATGCAAGATGGTCAGATCGAGTTCTTCTATTATCCCTCAAATATCGAGGCTACAAGGCACGCCATCTAAAGTGACAAATTCAGAAGGAGAAGCTTTTTGTTCACTTGAATTTTCGTTTGTAATTTCTTTGCTTGTTCAAACACTTACCTTTATGTCAGACTTTGGTTCTTCCCATTAATACATTGCATATGTTTGTCTTGAGTTATTCCATTCATTTTTACTATACTATTCTTTTAATTCCTTTTGTGATATTTAACTCTCGATTAAAAACTATAAGCCTTTAGATGGAGGATGACGAAAACAATACCATAATCTCATACATTATGATTTTGAACAGACCTTGCTGACGATGTACATGCGTTGTTTCAAATCCTAAACAGTGGAGTTATAAGGAAGATAATCCCTAGTCAACCCCTTTGAGCCTAAGAAGTAGGAGTTTTCTTTTTCACACAAATTGAAACCTTTAATCAAAACCCGGGGCATAGTAGTTTCTCAGTTAATTCAAAAGCATATTCAGTCGCAAGCTTTCACTTCATAGTATCAAAAAAATCATTCCAAATCAAAAGACGGTGATGGTTCCCTGTAAAGCAGACAATCATTATCTCTCAAAAGAAAAGCCTGTTAAGTCAAAACCTATGAAGGAGACTTAAGAAAAAATCGGGGTATCCCGCTGTCTGTAATCACAAAAGAAACAGTTCAGGAAAAAGGTAGGAGTAACAAAATCAAAAAAAGAGGTTGTTACTGCTGTACCCCAAAATTTTCCCTCTCATATTTCTCAAAACATTGCAAGAAAAATCTCCAAGTTGCTCAAGTTTGCTCAAGAGTGGGTCAGACAAATCATCTCCTAAGGCAGTCAACCCCAAATTAGGGTTTTGTGTTGCATCAAGATCCTTGATTCCAAATGACCTCAATTTCTCCCTAATGTCCTAATATGTTCTCAAGGTCATCCATGTCAAATTTCAAGCCTTGCAGAGGAAGTTTGATCAGTCAATTGCTCAAAGGGTCCAAAAATCGACTATGCTAGGGCAAAAGTCAAATGTGACCCAAATACAGTCAAACCTCAAGATGTTTTTGTCAACATTATCATTTTGGAGTATATTTCATCATTTTATCAAGGGTTGATCATGATTCATCAAGGATTGCTCAAAATTCATCAAGACTCAAAAGTTGCTAAATTAGGATTTTGCAGGAAAAGTCAACTCAACTTTGACCAAGCATAACTTTCTCATACTTTATTAGAAATGACCCATCCAAAGCTCATTTTGAATAGGATACAATTTCCTACAATCCATCTTCATACCCCAAGATCAAAAAATGCACTCACAAGAAGTTATAAATTTGGACATTATAAGTCATTTTTGAAAGTCAACAAAAACACCTTTTTTGCCAAAGCTTATAACTTGAGTATGGAATATCAAAATGAGATGAGACAAAAAGTTTTGGTTATAGGACATCTCAAGATTTCTAAAAAGTCCAAGAACACCTCCAAAAGTTCAAAATTGAAGAAGTTATGCATTGTTGAAGTTGGGCATTTTTGCAAAACTGCCAAAAGTCAACTATCCCCAAAACTTCAAATTTTGTCAAATGGGCCCATTCTTTTCCACTTGATTTGAACTTGCCACATTGCACACGTGTCCTAGCTTCAGCCTTGTGTCCATTTTTCAATTTTATTATTTTATTTGATTTTTTATTGAATTATTTCATTTTAAATCAAATTAAATCAAATAAAATCCAAATATTGATTACTTGATATCTTTTTGGCTATTTCAGGACTGAATCATCATCATCAAGGGTATCAAACTCGTATCAAGCAATCCATGTGCAAAAAGATTGAGTTTTGACAATTTTGGAAGGTTTAGTAATGGTGAATCAAACCAAATCCCATGGCATTGATGTGGAAAGATTCAAGGCACAATTGTTAACCTAATGCATTCTATCATACATAAGGAAGCTAGAGGGCACGAAAACAAGGCCAAAGGCTGCAAGGACCAACCAAACAAAACTTGAAAAAAGTGGTGAAAAGTGTGAAACCAAAATCCTACTTTGAGGCGTTTTCAGAAGCAAAGCTTGACACCAATCGATTGCTGGAGGTTCACTGAGTCAGAACCAATCCCTAGCAAGCCTCCATAAACGCTCAAACGCACTGTAAGTGTCACACGGTCCCCCTCTGAATTTGATTTTGTATTTCAAAAACCATGCATCATTACAAAGAATCAATGGCATATTTGTAACCACCAGATAATTTCCAAGCTTTCCATATTATTTGATTTCGTTTATCTGCTCTGGTGCAAAACGACATTGTTAGGGTTTTTCCTCTTGGATTAGGGTTTTTCATTACAGGTAAAATTAGCCCCATTAATGGCCATGGACGTGACCGGGAGAGGAAGGCGAATACAACTATGGTCTTGGGAGGATTTTATATGGCCTGAGATGAATTTTGGGAATGACCTAGGCATTTAGCTATGGATTCAAATCCGCAGGTAATTTCTTTACAGGCCTGAGGACAGGGATGACAACGTGTCTCCCTCTGATTGGCCTTTTCAAATTTTCGTGCACTTTTTTTTATTTTCTGGGCATGCAACGCGTTTACTCTTATTATTATTATTGTTTAATATATTAACAAATGAAGCATAACGCCCTGGTGGTAAAGCAAGCTGGCAGTCATGTACAGGATCTGGGTTCGAATCCCAGGTCCTCCAAATTGCTCTTTGTATTTTTTCTTCAGGTATTCTCATGCAAATCCAAGCAAAAATATTTATTTTTATTACTTAATTTATTTATTAATTTAATAATTAACTTAGATTAATTTCTTTCTTAATTCAAAAATAACCAAAAAAAAATCTTTTCTTTAAATAACAAAGGGTCAAAACCCTAGAACTCGCATTCGATTTCATTCTCTGCACGCGATCTATTTATAATATTGTATTTGTTCCTGGAATGTAATAGATAATTAGGACTATTTTTATCGCTTTATTTATTTTTCACATTTAAATTTCAAAGGGTTGATTTTGGCGATGTAAATACCCGACGCCTTATGATTTAATTTCCGCAATTTATTTTCCGCAAAATATAACTGCTAGATGTTTGATAATAGGGATGCATGACAAGATTGAACGTTTAAACCTAAAATCAACCTAGATCACCGTTAACATGTACAAAGATAAAATTAACTGAAAACGACACACTCGCACATGCACACTCTTAGGGTACACCCCACTTGTTTGCCTTCGTACGCGGTCATTGAGTATAAGTCACTTTAGAGGTCGCCCTCTTATCTAAAGATCATAGTTGCCTCGAAACGGTTGCCTCAGATATTGTTGCCTCAAAATAAATGATCTAAGACATTAGGGTTACCACTAAGGCGTCCTAACATTGCTTTGGTGACCGTAAGTCCCTAAATTCGAATTGACCCTCAAACTCCAACGACGATGCTACCTACTCATCAATAGTGGGATAACATTGTCTAAAGGAAGATAGCATAGAACGATTCCTTTTTCGAGTAGATAGATGGTTCTTAGATACTTGCTCTTTCAAAAAACAAAAACTTTTCACACTTACACTTTTCGAACAAAGTTTTCAAAAACACTTCATACGCTCTTGAGGATAGAAGCAAGAGTTAAATCGAAGTTTCAAATAAAAACTTTTTCAAACCCACAAGCACAAAGAAAGCAATTTTTGAAAACATTTGAGCAAGTACCTAAGAGCCCGTGGATAACCACGGATAGAAAGGGTGCTAACACCTTCCCTTTCTATAATCTACCCCCCGAACCCGAGAAATATCTCGAAAAAGGAATTTTTTTGTGCTTTTTTCCTTTCCTTGTTGGATAAAATAAAAGTCGGTGGCGACTCTTGCTTACCGCGACATTTTGCAAATACAAAACACAAAATGCAAACCAACATTCCAAAAACAGTCAGTTCTTCCCACCGTATCACAGAACTGACGACTCTGCTGGGGACTTTAATAAGTGGGGTGTACCTTAGGATTAGATCATTGTGTTTTCAATTGTTTGCTTTGTATGCTTTATATTTGTGGGATTGAATCGGAGTTACTATAGATCCTAACCCGGATCTGGGGATACCCTTTAGGTAAGTAGCAATAAACTGTGAGGGAACTGTACAGCGTAGACCGGTACGGTTGAAACAGTAGCTACGTTAGTGCGGCACTTTAGTTTGTACCGATATCCCTTGTGTTGGAACGAGGAGAATATGGGTCATCTAAGGGGTCATTAAGCACCAACTGACCTTAGAACCTTTAAATTGACCAACTTGGCCATAGAACAGTAGCAGTATGCTACACTCATTGAGACTAAACTCTTGTGATGATTCCGTCTGCAAGAAAAAGTTGCTAAATTGGAATTATGACCGATCGAGGGTAGTCAGTGATATTGAGATCCTCTAGAACCCGGTTACTATTTTTAGGACAGGTTTGAACCAACTGAACTGAAAGAGGGCAGTACCTAAGCTCCTTGCCAGCCTGAAATCTAAGGGCTCTCTATGTGACTTGTGTGCCTTTACCATGTTTACTATTTGTGGATACTTGTGATGTGCTTTCTATCATGACATCATGACATCATAACATTGCATACATCTTGCATTGGACTAACCTATTTCAAAGACAGGAGGGATTCATCTTTGTTCTGTTTTGTAGGTCATGATACCCATGCGTAGGAACACCATCCAGATCAACTTTGTCCGGGTTCCCACTATGCTTAAAGAATTGGTTGCAAAGATGTCAGATACTACCTCCTTTATCAGGAGACATGGTCACCTCTCGGGTTTGGTCACTTCCAAAATGGACGAGCAGATGATGAGTGTCTTGGTCCAATTCTATGATCCACTGTGCCATTGCTTTACTCAGGACTACCAGTTGGTCCCCACCTTAGAAGAGTTCTCTGATCTGCTGGGTATCCCTATTCTGGAGCAGACCCCGTTCACAGGTTGGGAGAAGATCCTTAGGCCGGAAGAGATTGCTTCAGCCCTCCACCTGACAAAGGCTGAAGTGATGTCTAATTGGGAGACTAGAAGCGGAGCAAAGGGTTTTTTGGCTAAGTTCTTGGTTGGTAAGGCTAATTATTTCTGGGATAGTCTAGACTTCCAAGCATTCGAAGATATTCTGGATCTTTTGATATATGGCTTGGTATTGTTTCCGAACTCTGACTCCTTTGTTGATGTGAATGCGGTAAAAATCTTCATCTCTGGTAATCCTATACCCACTCTCTTGGGTGACATTCTTCATCAGCTTTATGCCCGTACTGCTCGAAAGCGGGGAACCTTGATGTGATGTGCTCCATTGTTGGCAAGGTGGTTTATTTCTCACCTTCCCAAGTCAGTTTTGAAGAACAAAGAAGGCATGGGCTGGGTCTATAGGGTTACGTCTCTCTCTCATAATGACATCATCTGGACTATCAAGGGTATGGACGAGGTGGCTATTATTGATCGATGTGGGGAGTACCCCAATGTTCCACTGATAGGAACCAATGGAGGGATCACTTATAATTCGTGCTTGGCCTTACGTCAGTTTGGGCGTGCTAGGAGGGAAAGTCCTCATGAATTGCTAATGCCTAGTATCATCTTTGATTTTCAAGGGGATAGTGACGAGCAACGCCGCATATTCATAAGAGCTTGGGATAGAGTTCACAGATCTGATCCATACGAGCTGGGCCCAAAGACTTCTCTTTCGATGGAGCCATATCTCAGATGGGTTCGTATCCATGCCCAAAAGCTGGGTATACCGTATGAAGCCTTCTTGCCTATCATTGTCGAAGTTGCTAATGAAGAAGGGGTTCTTCCTGCCATCCTCCATCCTCATATGCCCACTGACATTGGGGCACTAAAGAGATCATGGATGCAGCTGAGAGAAGAGCAGGATACTTACCGAGAAAAGTATCATGAGCAAGAGCAGAAGATTCAAAAGTTGACTAGGCAGTTGGAGAATGAGCAGACCATCAACGATTATGTCAGCACCAAAGGCAAACGACCATGGGAGCGCTGATGTCCTTTGATTACTTCCAGTTTTTATTTACTTTTTAGCATTTCCTTTCTTGTAACGCCTTAAGGGCAATTTGTTAAACAATTTGAATTTCAAGTTTATCTAATAAAAGTGTGTTTCCTTTTCGGTTTACGAATTTGAATCTCTCGATGTCTTTGAAATCATAGTATATGCATTTCATTCCATGCACCTCATAACAGGTACCCCTACAGGTTTTCTCATCTTCTTCGCTGTTTATTTCAGCATCATGTCTTCCGAGCCATCAACTGAACAAGCAATCAAGGCTCTGCAGGCCCAGAACGCCCAGTTCCAAGAGTTGTTCATGAATTTAGCTAAGGGTCAGCAAGATCTGAAGACCCTTATTCTGAAAGAGAAGAAGAAGAAGAAGAAGAAGAAGAGGACATTCTTGTTTAACACAGGTCACAGGTTCAGAAACAGGGTACGAGATGAAGTTGATTTGACCACCTCATCTGGAGGGAAAGATAGTCAAGAAGAAAGGAGGGCTCCTAGCCCTGTGGTTTCAGACAATTAGACAGACTTCGACGAAGACCAGTATCCTCCGACTGAGGATAGATACAAGCAACTGGAAGATCGGTTGAGTGCGATGGAAGTATAGAAGGTGCCTGGTATGGACTTTGGCGATCTGGGTCTGTCATCTGGGGTGGTGATTCCCCACAAGTTCAAAGCACCAGCCTTTTCTAAATATGACGATATTTCTTACCCGAAAGTGCACCTCCGGTCGTATGTAAGGAAGATTCAGTTGTACACCGCTGATAAGAACCTATGGATCCACTTCTTTCAAGACAGTCTCTCAGGGACTCAACTTGAATGGTTTTACCAATTAGAAGGAGCCAGTGTCCGCAGTTGGGAAGATTTGGCTGCTGCTTTCTACAGGCAGTACCAATACAATGCCGACCTCGCTCCCACGCGTACCCAACTCCAGGGTATCTCAATGGCTGCGGGTGAAGGTTTCGAAGATTATGCTCAGAAGTGGAGGGACCTTGCTGGAAGAGTGCAACCACCCTTGGCTGATCAGGAGCTTGTGGATATGTTTCTGGGGACCTTGTCTGGTCCGTATTTTAACCATCTGATTGGAAGTTCTTCATCTGGGTTTACAGAGTTGATTATGACCGGGGAAAGGATTGAGGCTGGTATTAATTTTGGTAAAATACAGAAGGGTGCTTCATCGAGCACCAAGAAAAAGCCTTTTAAGAAGGAGTCTAGTGTTGTTTACAGTTCGAAAAGCCAGAATAGACCTGAACACCGCCAAGCTGTTAATGCGGTTGTTATTTCAAGACCTGTTGAGGCTCCTCAGCGCAACAATCAACAAAAGGCCGAGAGACCTCGAAGGCAATTCACCCGTCTCAACATGACTTTGTCTCAGATTCTGCCGTAGTTATTGAAAACCAATCTAGTAACTCCAAGGGAGGCTCCGCAGAATCCCAACACTGCATCGCCTAAGTACAACCCTAATGCCCGTTGTGCTTTGCACTCTGATAGCCTGGGACATGATACAGATAATTGTTGGGCTTTGAAGAACAAAATACAGGACTTAATTGATGCTAAGGAGATTGAGTTCGAGGCGCCTGAAAGACCTAATGTTGTGACTGCTCCTATGCCCAAGCATGGAGTGAATGTTGTAGAGGAAGACTCGTTTGTGGTTTCTGTGAAAGATATTGCTACTCCCTTGATGACTGTAAAGAAGAACCTTTTGTTAGCCGGTTTATTTCCGGGCTGTGATGAAGGTTTCCGTATGTGTTCTGTCCTACCTACCAGTTTCCATCTTTTGAAGTGAGGCGTCCAACGCCTGATGGATAATAAAGAAATTCTGTTTGAGAAGACTCTTGTGCCTTTGATCCCTGTTGAAGAAGTTGCTATTATCACCATTTTCGATGATTCTTCCAAGGCTTCCTCGAGAAAGCCTGTTAGAATTACATCTGTTCCGAGAATCACGCTGTTGATCATCACTGTTCCAGGGCCTATCCCCTATACGTCTGATAAAGCTGTCCCTTGGCACTACGGGGCTGATGTTTATTATCACGGAGTGAAACAAGATATGGATGCTGATACTGACGTCAGCAATATGGTTGGACCTGCTAAAGTCACCCGCAACAGAAGACTTTTCTCCCCTGATATCTCTCCACCAACTGTCCGGAAACCTGTTGTTATTACACCTGCCAGTGTACCTGCTACTATTCCTGTCCAAGTTCCCATTCTTACCCCTGTAACACCCCAATATTACCCAAGGTTTTATATGCAACAATCAAAGTAAATTGAAATTTCATAAATTTAATACTGAGGCATCCCACCTTCAAAAACAACTCACTTTAAACAGTTTGATTTAAAGTATAAGTCCCGGATACATAGCATCGCCGGAAGACATAAATTGATTCAAAAACATCAAAATATCTTCTTTAATAAACTTCCTTAATAAATCATATTTTCATAAAGTATGATTCTATATACAAAAGGAAGAACAACAAAAGAATCAACAACAAGACAACATAAATGTTTCCCCCCGAGTGCTACGTATCAGAGCGACACCGACTCAACTAACATCAGCTATAAACTCCGTCTTCATAACCTGCACGTTACCAATATAAAGGTAACGGTGAAACAAGTAAAGGGTGAGATAATCCAAAACATATAGTTAAAGACATGATAAAATATATATATAGTTTTGGAATTGTAAAGGATATAAGTTAATAAGTGCATTCCAACACATATCCAAACCCCACTTACTCTTATCGTCATTCTAAAGTGTACAATCTATACTTAATCGCCTTAGCCTCATCGGCACAAATCATCACAACAACACGTAAACCTCTGTCACCACGAAATCATCACAAGCTAATACATCGCTAATTAACACGGCAATCATAAACAACAACATCAACCAACAACATTAAACAATGCTAACAACATGAGCAACATAAACAAATCATCACAAATTGGCTAAAGCCCATCCTCACTTTTGGCATAAAAGCCCATCGCCGCTTTTGGCATAAAAAGCCCATCGTCGCTAATATCATCACATCATAATTGCATTAAGCATTTCATTTAAATTAAGTCATCACAAAACTTACCATTTATATTCATCGCTTAGTTATCATGAAATTATCAAGTTATATTCATTTCATGTTCATCATAAAGATCATCACCAAACAAAGCATCATACATCATCGTAATTCAATCATCGTCAATCAATTAAAAACCCAACGCCAAACAACTCACACATAAACATAACCGACTCCATGAGACACGACTATGTTATGCATGTGGTACCCGTCGCTTTGTCCATAATTAGGAACACTTGGCATAAAAGCCTCGTCGCTTGGCATAAAAGCCTCGTCGCTTGGCATAAAAGCCTCGTCGCTTGGCCTAAAATCCCATCGTCGCCAATGCAATGTATGTGACTCGACAATAAACAACACAACACAAAAATATCATCGCCGCTTATCAAAATTAGCATAAAGCCCACATCACCATAATTTATCCAAATCAAGATAAATATATCATCGCATTATATTTGCATTATGCAAAACGTCACATATAATTCACCATCATCAAAATCATGCATTCACAAATCGGAAGCATTTATTAATAACATCAATATAATCATCACATCATCATGTACAAAGACATATAACCTCGCATCGCATAATAACAAGTATTCACTAACTAATACGTCATCACAAACATTATGTTTAATCACCCCACCTCATTATCGATTCGTTCACTAAATTCTACATACGGAAAGATAGTCAAAATCTATCATCGTTGCAAAAGCCATCCCTAATAACCGGCATTACTCCTAATCGTCAACATCGCAATCGGATTGTCCATACGTGTCTTAAATCCCCTAAAACGAAATCTGATTCAATTAAACCGTAATTAAGCCTATTTCGGGTCATCTCGTAAAAACTCGCAACTTCTAAAAACTAACCTCACCACTAAGTTCTACACGTCAAACTTAGCTAGCACGTCAATTTTCGTTGAATTCGGAGCAACTTGCTCCGTCGTCGAATCTACCAAAATCTGAAAATCGGAACACAATCGGGTTCCAAAGGAAGTGCGAAAAATCAGAATTTTGGAGGCTACAGAAGCATCAATACGGGCCCCCGTGTGCATCAACACGGCCTGTGCTGAAAAGCCACCAGAACATGCAAAAATGCCAAAGTCAGAGCATCAACACGGGCACCCGTGTGGATCAACACGGCCCGTGTTGATTGTCCTGTCAACAACTCTTCCCTCTACAATAGGTCAACACGGGCGCCCGTGTGAATCAACACGGCCCGTGTTGATTGACCTGCGTGAAACCTCCATTTTTAACATTCCTAACCTCACTTTTACCACTCCTGTTGTACCCCAAAATTTGCCCTCCCATTTCCTTAACATTTTCTCATCACCAGACCTTTGAAGATCAAGATCTAGTTAGGGTTTCCTCTGCTCAAGACTTCTCTTTGCACTGTTGACTCAAATTAGGGTTTGTGTTGGCACAAAGATGTTTTGACCTAAAATGCCTAAGATGACTTTCATGCTTCATGTTGGACTCCCAAGTTTATCCATACCAAGTTTCAAGTCTTGATTCCAAGTTTTGCCCAGTCAATTGGACAGATGACCTAGAAATCAGCTGTATCGGGGAAAAAGTCAACTATGGCCAATTGACAGTCAAATCTCATGAAAATTGACCCACATCAACATTATGAACTCATATGGACCATTTGATCAAGATTGGATCACAATTCCACAAGAAATTTGATCAGATCACCCAAAGGGCAAAATGGTCATTTTTAGGGTTTTGACTGCACAAAGGCAATTTTTGACTGTTTGACCTAGCCAATGGCAAACCAAGCTCACATATGGACTCAAGGACCCCATGGAATTGTCTTGACATTCTCAACAAGCTCAAAAGATCCCAAGTACACAAGATTGGCAGTTGAATTTCCCAGTCAATTGATCAATTTTGACTGTATACTGAAAAGTCAAACTTTGACTTTTTGGTCAAAATCAAGAGTCAAGATTCACTTTTCATCAAAACATGCCAAATCATGAAACTTGTTCACCAAGAAACCAAGAAATGCAAATTAGGGTTTGAAATGGAATTTTTCATAACTTAGAATTTTTCTAAGTTATGGAAAATCCTAATTTTTTCCCAACTTTGCCCCACTTTTTCACCAAGATTCATTTGGATTCAAACAAAAGTCAAAACATGAAAGTTGTAGCTTGTTGCATAATCTACAACTTTGATTCACAAAGTTTTCCCAAATGAGTCTTGTATCTCAAGTTACAAATTTTTGAATAAGGGCACTAAACCATTCTTAACTTAGTGAAAATTTGACCTATTTTGGACAAGTTTTTACCTAACTTCAAGACCATTTTCCATACACTTCCACTTGGAATTTCAAATTGAATTTCAAAGATGGATTGTAGTACACATTCCAAGCTTTCTAAAATGTCCAAGAACTCATCAAACAACCTCATAACTTGAGAGATTCGAATTTCACAATATAGCAAAAACTCACTTTGTTCATGACCAAGTTACATGTCCATAACCTTGCAATTTGAACTCAGCATGCCTTAAGCTAGATTACAGGTCCTTAAACCATCCAACACTCATAAATTTAATGCATATTATTTGTGCCAAGACCATGTTCTTTGAGTTCAAGCATTGTCTAAAGGTTTAATCCCAAAGTAGATAAAGCAAATTGGCCATTTTTGTAAAAGGTAACTTTATGTAAAATTGAAAATCCAACAAGTACATTGCAAATCTGAATGGCACAAGATTATGAGCATAACACACTGATCAAGGAGGGATTATGCAGCACATTAGGGGCCCTCTACATGCCTAGAAACACAAGTTAGCTTTTGTTGCTTAAGAAAGAAGAAAAGTGTCATAACATCACACAACTCTCATATCAGCTTAGGCACACTTAGACAAACTTATCAAACACATTCCAAAGATCAGAACCAAGCTTTTGCACGACCCTAGCACCTCTCAAACACTCCCCTTGCCATAATCACTCTCAAACTGCAAAAACAGGGCAAGGCCTGCAGTTTGAGTGCTATCTTTCATTTCTCTCAAGCTTTCTTGCCCAAACCAGTTCACACATCTTCCATACCATCTATGCAAGCTAACCAAAAGCAAAAACACGACCTGTAATCCCTCTAACTGGTTCCACCATTTTCACATTTCTGACTTGCAGGTGAAGTTCTCTAGCTCGATTCAGAAGCTTTCAAGACAAAGTAAACATTGGAATAGCATCCCTGGACCTCAAGGAAGCTTTTCCAATCATCACCTCGCACTGAAAGTTCCTACATTTCCAGATAGAACTTCAACTGAACAGGTAAGTTTTTGAATTCATATCTCTCTTATTAGGCATCATTAGCTTTAAGTTTGTGAATAAACAATGTTCTACTCATGCCACTGAACATGTATATTCTTTTACTTTTCATTTCTTTTGCCTGAGCTGTGAGAATTTAAGATCTGAAAATGGTAGAAAACTTAGGTCAGGATTTGGGATTGTTAAAATTCTCTCTCGTTTCTGAGAGTTAGGAGATATTCTTTATATATTTGGAATTGTGGTTTCATGCTTAACATTTTTTGTGTTGGAAGTTTGTGCAAAAGATCAAAGAATCAGGATGTTTGAATGTTGGAACCAAACGCGCGTTTTTGAACATTGTTTGCTGGAGGTTGAAGAAGACAGGTCTTCTGGGCTGGGCTTGGAGTGTTTTTTCTTATTTGCACCTTGTTTCTACTTTGACACCCCCCTGGCCCATTTTGATTTTTACTTGTTATTTTCTATATTTTCTTTTTGATTTTGTTTCCATATTTTTATTCAATTCATAAAAAACATTGAAAATATTTTTTTTATATTTTTTGCATTTATTTTGATATTTATTTGACTATTAGTTAGTTTTGTACATAAATAAATAAATTTGCCTTTTATTTAAAATAGCCAAAAAATGATACAAACATGCTATTTTCTGATTTTTATTTTATATTACCTCTTGAAAACATTTTACATAAAATATAATTTTATATAAATATTAAATATTATTTTGTATATATAATATATATTTAGAAAATTATACAAATAAATACATATGTATTAGTATACTTAGAATAAAAATACTAAAAAAATACATATTTTATTTTATTAATATTTAATATAAAAATACATTTTTGACAAATACTTCACTTTATTTTATTTTGTATATAATAAATAAATACTTGTATTAAATTAAATAATAATACATTTCATTTAATAAAAATTAGGGTTTTGCCCAAAATTCAAAAATACTCCAAAAAATAATATCTTTTTATTTTCTTTTTATTTTACATAAATAATACTTTTTTTTCATACATATAAAAAACCCTTTTTTTTGCATTCTTGCATATTTGTTCTATTTCTATTTTATTTATGCAATTAAATCATCTTGTAAATAATTCAAATCTTGATGTAATAGTTTTAGGTTTAAATTCCTTGTCAAAATCCCTATTTGAAACATTGTACCCCCCTCCCTATATTATTGTGTTGTAATAGCGTAGGAGTTTAAATTTCGCACTTTATCGCTTTCTAAATATACAATGTTAGAATTAGGGTTTATATGCGAATAAAATGAACAAAATAGTTATGACCTAATCTCAAGACAAACAAGCATGAAAATGGACACACAAATCACACTTGCACCCCCTAGGGTATTCCACTTTGTTGCCTTCAAATAAATGGGCCATATTGCATGTTAGGTCTCTTTGGGCAAAACAAACAAATCAAATGATCATAGTCCCTCGATAACATTTTCAAAATATTGCCAAAACAAATGATCAAGTCCCTTAAAGAAAATGCCCAAAGATACTTGGCACCATTGCAATTATGGTCTAAAACGATGACCCGCGCCTGTCCCTTTCACATCCTAACATGAGATTGTCCACCAAATACAATGGTGGAACAAACTTATTAAAAGGGTTAAAATATAGCAATAAACTTTGAGAAATTTAGGAGTAGATAACCTCTTAGTTACTTGAACCAATCTTGCAAACTATAACACTTGCCTATTTAAAAAAAAAACCACACATCACTACACTTTCAAAACAACTTTCAAAAACAAATGAAAACCTTTTCAAAAAGACCTACATCTTTGTATACATCCCCACATGGATCATTACAAAGGTTGCCACCACAATGGCTTCTTTTCAAAACATTTTCAAACCCACACACACACAAGCACCATTTAAAACAATTGAAAACAAAAGGCAAGTGATCTAAGCAAGTAACTAAGAGCCCATGGATAACCATGGATAGAAAGGGTGCTAATACCTTCCTTTTCTATAATCTACTCCCCGAACCCAAGAAAAATCTCAAAGGTTTTTGCTGTGCTTTTTAAACCTTTCCTTAGGATAAAATAAAAAGTCGGTGGCGACTCTTGCTCAACCGAAACATTTGCAAAAACAAACGCAAAGCCATAGTCAGTTCTCCCACCGTATCACAGAACTGGCGACTCTGCTGGGGACATTTTTAAAAGTGGAGTAACCTTAGGGCTTAGATCACCCTCTTGCATGACTAATTGTTTGAATTGTTTGCTTTATACTTTGGCTCTATTTGTTTGGGTTTGCAATCCTACACCCGGATTTTGGGAAACATTCATAGATAGCAATACGTTGTGGAAACTGTGCGGGGTATACCGACACGGTCTAAGCAATAGCTATATTAGTGCGACATATTTGTGAGTACCGCTAACCCTTGAGTTCAATCAAGGAGAGTACGGGGCCGCTGAGTGATGTCACTAAGCACTAATGACCTAGAACCTTACTTGACCATCTTGGCCTTTTATTAGGGGTAGTGAGATGACCGGCTTTGGTGCAGTCCGAAGTTGGTAGATACTCGATACTACACTCATTGAGGTTTGTTTTCTTGGAATATTTTGGTCGCTAGTTAAGTGGCTAAACCAAAACCATGAACAACGAAAACAATCCAGTGATATTGAGCTCCTTAGAACCCGGTTACTATTTATAGGACATGTTTTTAAGCCAACTACACTCAAGAGGGTACTTACCTATGAAACCCCATGCAAGCCTGAAACTAGGGTTTGGTGTGATTTGCTTGTACATATGTTTTGTGCATACATCATAAACATCATGAAGCATCATATGCATTTACTAACCATTTCAAGGGTTTGGATCTTCATCTTTGTTCCTGTTTTGTAGGTCATGGAAATTCCTCGCAGAAACACCATTCAAGTCAACCTTGTGAGAATTTCTCCTCAACTCAAGGAGCTCACCTCAAGAATTCCGAAAAACTCATCCTTCAGTGAGAGACATGGTAGACTGCTCAGCCTAGTCCACACCAACATTGAAGAAGACATGATGAAAGTGCTATTCCAGTTCTTTGACCCTCTTCACCACTGTTTCACTTTCCCTGATTACCAGTTGGTACCCACTTTGGAGGAGTTTTCTCAACTCCTAAGAATCCCTATCCTTAATCAACTACCCTTCAACGGTACGGAAAAGGAACCAAAGCCGGAAGATGTTGCTCGAGCATTACATCTACAACCATCCGACATCAAGGGACATTGGGAAACCAGAAGCGGCGTCAAAGGATTCTTAGCAAAATTCTTGTTTGAGAAGGCACAAGAATGTTGGAACTCATTGGACCTACAAGCCTTTGAAGAGATTGTGGCACTCCTTATCTATGGATTGGTCTTGTTCCCAAATCCTGACCAATTGGTAGATGTCAACGCCGTCAAAATCTTCTTGTCCAGAAATCCAATACCAACATTTCTTGGGGACGTTCTTCACTCATTTTACACACGAACAATGAGAAAGAGGGGTGTTCTCATGTGTTGTACTCCTATCCTTGCAAGGTGGTTTATTTCGCACCTTCCACAGTCTGTCTTGAAGAATGACCAAGGTACAAGGTGGTCCCAACGATTGATGACTCTTACTCATTCTGATGTGCATTGGTGTTCTCGATCCAGAGAAAATGTCATCATTGTCGATCGTTGAGGAGAATTTCCTAATGTTCCTTTACTTGGAATCAGAGGAGGTATCACCTACAACCCTTGCCTAGCTTTGAGGCAATTTGGATATGCACGGAGAGATGGCCCTCATGAGATGTTGATTCCTGACCTAGTTTTTAACTTCGACAACGATGCGCAAGGACTTCGCCAAAGATTCATCAGAGCTTGGGGAAAACTCAACAAGGTTGATAGCAAGACTCTGGGACACAAGAACTCCATCCCTCTTGAGCCCTATCTCAAGTGGGTACGAGCCCGAGCCCAAAGTCTAATGATGCCTTATCCCCATGTACTCCCAGTGATTAAAGAGCCCGTCAATGAAGGAGAGGTTCCCTACACCATCCTACATCCAGACATGCCTACATCGTGGGAGGAAATGCAGAAAAGCTGGATTCAGCTCAAGGAGGAACGGAATACTTTTGAAGCTAGCTACTACGCCAGTGAAAAGAAGGTTCTAGAGCTTACCAGTCGACTCCACGAGCAAGAGGCCCTCAATACCTACATCGCACCAAAGAGGATGTGCAATGTCTTTCTGCCTTAAGAAGTTTATTTTGTAATATTTGGCCCATGGGGCATTTATGTACTAACAAATTTCTTCTTATTAATATGACGTGCGTTCTTCTTTGTCTGAAACAATTTTGAATGTCCTAAATCCTTGAATGCATTGCATACATAAGCATACCATTCATCATGTGCATAAGCAAGTCTCATTCCAGGTTTCCTTATCTGTCTGCTGTTTATTTCAGTAGGATGGATCTCGAGCAAACAATCAAAGACCTGCAAGCTCAAAATGCACAATTCCAGCAACTCCTGATGACCTTGGCTAAGGGTCAGGAGGATATCAAGACCCAATTAGGGAACAAAGACCCAGTGAAAAAGAAGAAAAAGAGGCTCGGGGTGGCTACTTTGGGGAGAAGATTTGACGGAGAAGCTCGGAGAGTGCTTGAATTTCCTCCTACTTCTGATGAAGGGACTAGTAAGAGAGATGGAGTTGCGGTGCCTTCCGAGTCTGATGCGGAGGAAGAAGAGGTTGAAGAGGATGAAGATTATTCTGACCAGCAATACCCTCCAGCTGATGATAAATACAAAGGGTTAGAAGACAGATTAGCCGCCATGGAGTTACAAAGAGTACCGAGTTTGGATTTTGAAGACTTAGGTTTGGTTACCGGGATTGTGATTCCCCCAAAATTCAAAGTGCCAGTGTTTGTGAGGTATGATGGGCTGTCCTGCCCCAAAATGCATCTCAGATCCTACGTGAGAAAGATTCAACCCTATACGGAAGATAAAAACCTCTGGATTCATTTCTTTCAAGACAGCCTTTCTGGAGCTCAGTTGGAGTGGTTTTATCAGCTAGAGGGAACCAGTGTCCGAAATTGGGAAGATTTGGCCACCGCTTTCTACAAACAATACCAATACAATTCTGACCTTGCCCCTACTCGTACCCAGCTTCAGGGTATGTCGTTAGGAACAGGCGAAGGATTCAAAGAGTACGCACAAAAATGGAGGGATTTGGCTGGCAGGGTGCAGCCTCCTTTAACCGATCGTGAACTTGTTGATATGTTTCTAGGGACCCTATCTGGGCCATTTTTCAATCATCTGATTGGTAACTCTTCAGCGGGGTTTACCGATTTGATCTTAACGGGCGAAAGAATAGAAGCTGGCATCAAGTCAGGAAAAATTCAGAAGAGTGTTGCTACAAGTACTGAGAAGAGGCCTTTTAAGAAAGAAGCAAGTGCCGTCTATGGTCCTAGAAGACAAGTCAAGCTCGAAAGTTGCCAAGCCGTCAATGCTTTGGTCATTTCAAAACCTGCTGCTGCTCCTCAGCAGTACAATCAACAAAGAAGTTAAAGGCCCAAGAGGCAGTATACTCGGCTGAGTATGACCTTATCTCAAATTTTACCCCAACTGCTATCAACCAATTTGGTTACCACCAAAGAAGCTCCTAAAGTCGTGAATACTGCGTCTCCTAAGTATAACCCAAATGCCCGGTGTGCTTATCATTCTGATAGTCCCGGGCACACTACTGATGATTGCTGGGCCTTGAGAAACAAAGTGCAAGATCTTATCGACGCGAAGGAAATTCAGTTTGAAGCGCCTGAGAGACCAAATGTTGTAACTGCTCCTATTCCCCAGCATAGAGTAAATGCCATTGAGGAAGAATTGTATGCTGTTTCGGTGAATGAAGTTGTTACCCCTCTTTTGACTGTTAAGAGGAACTTACTACTAGCCGGTTTATTTCTGGGTTGTAGTAAGGGTTGCCTCCTGTGTGTTGTTATCCCTACCGGTTGTCCACTGCTGAAATCAGGCATCCAAAGCCTAATGGATAGCAAGGAAATTCTGTTCAAGAAAACTGCTGTTCCTTTTGTTTCCATTGAAGAAATATCTGTTGTCACAATCTACAATCCTGCCAAAGCTCCCGTAAAGAAACCAGTCCAAATTATGTCTGTTGCACCCATCACTATTACTGTCCCGGGGCCTCTCCCGTATGAGTATGATAAAGCTGTTCCATGGCATTATGGAGCCGACGTGTATGTGCTTGGGGTGAAGCAGGAGTTTGACACCAATACCAGTATCAGTAACATCACTGGTCCCACATAGATTACCCGCAATGGTAGGCTCTTCTCGCCTGACATTGCACCGCCAGTTATCCGAAAACCTCTCACCATCACACCCGCAAGTGTGCATGTTCCAGTTCAAGTTCCTATGTCTACTACTGCCGCCGAGTCTTCTGATGCTCGGGGCAAAGAAGTTGCTACCGATTTGCCTGCCAGGACGGAGGCACCGAAAAAGAAGACTGTTGTGGAAGCCTCCCAACAAGAAATGGAGGAAATTCTTTAAATTATCAAAAAGAGTGACTTTAATGTTGTTGAACAGTTGGGGCATACTCCCTCCAAAATCTCTATGCTATCACTACTGCTATGCTCAGAGGCCCATGCAAAAGCCCTGATTTCATTTCTGAAAACGTCCCATGTGCCGCAGGAGACCTCCGCGGATCAATTCACCAACTGTGTGGCTAATTTGACGGCTGACAATGGCTTAGGGTTCTCGGATGCTGACCTTACCGCCAAAGGGAAAAATCACAAAGATGCCCTGCATGTTTCCATAGAATGCAGGGGCACTACTCTCGCACATGTGTTAGTGGATACCGGCTCTTCCCTGAATGTCTTGCCCAAGAAAGCATTGGATCGCTTGGATTGTGAGGGCCTGGAGTTGAAACCTAGTAACATCATTGTTAGAGCCTTCGACGGTTCTAAGAGGATGGTGCACGGTGAAGTAGACATCCCCATTCGCGTGGGTTCCCAAGTTTTCAACTCAACGTTCTATGTAATGGATATTCGTCCATCTTACTCCTGCTTGTTGGGTCGACCCTGGATTCATAAAGCTGGGGCAGTAACGTCCACTCTACACCAAAAGCTCAAGTACCCTGTCAAAGGGAAGATTGTTACTGTGCAGGGTGAGGAGGAATACATGGTTAGTCACTTGAATTCATTCCGGTATATCGAGATGGACGGGGAATTTATTGAAACCCCCTTTCAGCATTTTGAGGAAGTACCTCCAGTGTTGGCATCAGCTGAAGCAATAGTTGAAGAAGACTCTCCGTTGAAGATGGCGTCCTTGAAGGATGCCCGGGCTGTAATCGAGAAAGGCAATTGTACAAACTGGGGTCAGCTTCCTGACTTCACTCAAAAGAACGACAAGTATGGGCTGGGCTTTACCGCAGAGGCTCAGAGGGCTGTGCGCAAGGAAAAGATCAGAAAGGCTCCGGTGTTTATCTCCAACCCAAGGGTGAATGCTATTTAGGAGGATGTAGGGGAAGCAGAGTTTGACAGTTGGATCTACCCGACTACCAGCGACGGACCAAGCAACTGTACGACAAAGGATTTTACACCTATCACATTTGTCACACAGTAATTAATTTCTTTTGATTTCCAATTTGTAACAAATAATATGTTAAAACTTTGTTGGCTCGGTGTCCTACCCGGGGCATCGTAGCTCCATTTGTGAGGGTTTTTTGTATGACATTTCCATATATCATCAATCAAAACATTGGACGTTTGTTGCATTTCAAATCTTGTGCTCTTTTTCTTTCTGTGTTATATATATTGCAAAACAACTATATTTACACACACTCACTTATACAGGTTTCAATCCACTCTGGATCTCACTGGTAACAGCTCTGCTACCGCCAGTTATGACTTCGAGAATCCGATCAACTTGGCCGAAGACGAAGGTGAAGATGATTGCGAAGTGCCTGGTGAACTCGCAAGACTGCTACTCCGGGAAGAGAGGGCTATTCAACCACATGAAGAGCCGGTAGAAACGATTAACTTGGGTACTGAGACAGATAGGAAAGAGGTCAAGATTGGGGCTAATCTAGAGCTCAGCGTGAAGCAACGATTGATCCAGATGCTACATGATTACATGGAGATATTTGCTTGGTCCTATGAAGACATGCCTGGTTTGGATGCCGACATTGTAGTTCATCACCTGCCAACCAAGGAAGACTGCCCTCCGGTAAAGCAAAAGGTCCGCCGCATGCGCCCAGAGATGTCCGAAAAGATCAAGGCTGAGGTTATGAAGCAATTCGATGCCGGGTTTCTAGCAGTAACTTCTTACCCTCAGTGGGTTGCCAATGTGGTGCCAGTGCCGAAGAAGGACGGAAAAGTCAGGATGTATGTCGACTACAGGGATCTAAACAGGGCAAGCCCCAAGGATGACTTCCCCTTACCTCACATCGACGTTCTTGTCGACAATACTGCTCAACACAAGGTGTTCTCCTTCATGGATGGTTTTTCAGGGTATAATCAGATCAAGATGGCTCCGGAAGATATGGAAAAGACTACCTTTGTGACTCAGTGGGGCACCTTCTGTTATAAGGTCATGCCATTCGGATTGAAAAATGCTGGGGCAACCTATCAACGTGCCATGGTTGCTTTATTTCATGACATGATCCATCATGAGATTGAGGTATACGTTGATGACATGATTGCGAGGTCTCAAACTGAGGAGGAGCACCTTGATCATCTGAGGAAATTGTTTGACCGACTCAAGTTATACAAGCTGAGGTTGAATCCCAACAAATGCACCTTTGGGGTAAGATCCGGAAAGTTGCTAGGTTTCATTGTAAGTGATAAAGGTATTCAGGTGGACCCTGCCAAGGTAAAAGCCATACAAGAGATGCCGACTCCAAAGATAGAGAAAGAAGTCAGAGGCTTCCTGGGACGACTGAATTACATTGCCCGACTCATCTCACATCTGACTGCTACTTGTGAGCCAATCTTCAAGTTACTGAAGAAGGATCAAGTAGTACGCTGGAACGATGAATGTCAGGCTTCCTTTGAAAAGATAAAGGAATATCTCCAAGAGCCACCCATTCTTATGCCACCAGTGGAAGGAAGACCTCTAATATTATACTTGACAGTACTTGACAATTCAATGGGGTGTGTGCTGGGGCAGCATGACGAGTCCGGCCGAAAAGAGCACGCTATTTATTACTTGAGCAAAAAGTTTACCGACTGTGAGTCTCGTTACTCACTGCTTGAGAAAACTTGCTGCGCTCTAGTATGGGCTGCTCGCCGGCTGAGACAGTATATGCTGACTCACACTACTCTATTGATTTCAAAGATGGATCCCGTCAAGTATATATTTGAAAAGCCTGCTCTGTCTGGAAGAATAGCGAGATGGCAAATGATCTTGACAGAGTACGACATCCAGTATACAACTCAGAAAGCGATTAAAGGAAGTGTACTGGCAGATCATTTGGCACACCAACCTGTGGACGATTACCAATCATTGAACTTTGATTTTCCGGACGAAGACATCATGGTGGTAACTGACTGTGAAGTACCTGGACCGGATGAAGGACCTGAGGAAGGATCCCGATGGTCTATGCATTTTGACGGAGCCTCCAATGCTTTGGGTAACGGCGTCGGCGCTGTAATCATATCTCCCAAAGGAACTCATACTCCACTCACCGCCCGATTATGTTTCAACTGCACCAACAACATGGCAGAATATGAGGCATGTATCATGGGTTTACAAGCTGCAATCGACTTAAGGATCAAGTTTCTGAGTGTCTTCGGAGATTCCGCTCTCGTGATCAATCAGATCAAAGGCGAGTGGGATACGAAACACCCAAACCTTATTCCTTACAAGGAGTATGTGTCAACCTTGCTTCCCCACTTTGAAGAAATAACTTTTGAGCACTTCCCAAGAGAGGAGAACCAGCTAGCGGACGCACTAGCCACGATGTCTTCAATGTTCAAAGTTAAATGGGACAATGAGGCTCCCCGGATCATTATCTGGAAGTTGGACGAACCGACATAATGCTGCGAACTTGAGGCTGAGAAGGTGACTGAGAAACCCTGGTATCATGAGGTGAAGAGGTACTTGGAAGCTCAGGAATACCCTGAAGGTGCATCTGTCAATGAAAAGAAGTTCATGAGAAGGTTTGCGGCAAAATTCTTCCTCAACAACGGCATCCTCTACAAAAGGAATCATGATTCAACTCTGCTACGTTGTGTGGATAAGGCTGAAGCAGAGAAGATCATGATAGAAATGCATGAAGGTACATTCAGGACACATTCCAGCGGACACACCATGGCTAAGAAAATCCTTCGGGCAGGATATTTCTGGTCCACAATGGAAGCCGATTGTTACCAACACTCTCGGACTTGTCATAAATGCCAGATCTATGCTGACAAGGTGCATATCCCTCCGGTTCCTTTGAACGTCCTGACGGCACCTTGGCCTTTTGCAATGTGGGGCATCGATATGATCGGTGAGATCCGACCGACAGCATCCAATGGGCATCGTTTCATCTTATTGGCGATCGATTACTTCACGAAGTGGGTTGAGGCAGCTTCCTACGCAACGGTAACCAAGAGCGTCGTGGCACGTTTCATCCGGCATAATCTGATCTGTCGGTACGGTGTCCCAGAAAGAATCATTACGGACAATGGTACCAATCTCAATAACAAGATGATCACTGAACTCTGTGAACAATTCAAGATACAGCACCACAATTCTCCCCCCTACCGGCCAAAGATGAATGGGGCTGTAGAGGCAGCTAATAAAAATATCAAGAAAATTGTGCAGAAGATGACAGTGACCTATAAAGATTGGCACGAGATGTTACCGTTCACTCTTCATGGGTACCGTACCTCAGCAAGGACGTCAACCGGGGCAACTCCTTTCTCCTTGGTCTATGGCATGGAGGCAGTCTTGCCAATTGAAGTTCAGATACCCTCTCTCCGGATAATGAAGGATGCGGATTTGAATGAAGATGACTGGATCCAGACCCGACTTGATCAATTAAATCTGATTGACGAAAAAAGGCTCACTGCTATCTGTCATGGTCAAACGTATCAAAAGCGGATGATCAGGGCATTTAACAAGAAAGTCAAACCACAAGAATATCAAGTTGGGGACCTGGTAATCAAACGCATCATCCTTCCTCAAAGTGATCCCCGGGGCAAATGGACCCCTACGTACGAAGGGCCATTTGTGGTTAAACATGTGTTCTCAGGAGGAGCCATGATCCTAACCACCATGGATGGTGACGACCTTCCTCACCCCGCCAATGCAGACATAGTGAAAAAATACTACGCATAAATAAAAGACCCGCTAGGTTGACATACCTAGGCAAAAATAAGGGCTTCCCGGCGAACCAAAAGGGTTCGGGCAAAAATAAGGGATGAAATGAATAAAAATCTGTACACCCGGCAAGTCGAAAACCTGAAAAGGCAGCTTGGGCAAAAATGGGTATCCCGGTGGACTGAAAACCCGAAAGGGCGGTTCAGGCAAAAGTTAGGGATAAAGCGTAACACTATGTCTCATTGGATCACTTCACATCCGGAATTCGGCATCAACTATCTGGCTCATACTTCGGCATCGACCAATCAGCTTCGTCTTCAACTAGTCAGCAAAGCGATGAGACGCTTGGAGACATAAAGGCGATAGCAGAGTTGGAACCCAGTGGGATTGTTCACATAGCTGTTTTGTTTTCTTTTCAAAGTTGTAAACTCTATGTTATTTGGCGGCATCCTCTTACTAGGATGTCAGCCTCTTGTACAAAAACGCCCATTCACAGGCAAAGTTCAAATCAATACAAATTCACTTGTCCATACAAATTGCCATTGTTTTTCCTTTTTCTGTTTTGTTTTGCGAAGAACGTCAAATGTTCATTTTTGATATATGCATTTGACATTAAAATTGCTGACTCATAAATATTTGCATATAAAACAAAAGATTAATTACAGGTGACATCAGAGACAGGGGCAATGTGAAGTTATCTGACGCAATATGGTTGCTTTGTCCGCTAAGGTACCCAGGTAGATTCGACTGAAGAATGTGACCAAATCATCTCAACGCCCCGCAGAGTAAGATAAGATTCAGCAATACTTTCTCCAAGCGGAGTTGATTCCCCGTCGATCCTGAAAAGGCACAAAGTTTCTCCAGCCGGCCTTAAAGCTTATCCCCAGTAGATTCTGGAAGCTTGTTCCCTGCAGAATACGGACGTCTCTCCCGAGCTTTATTCAGAGTTATTCCTCGCAAGGGCTTATAACTGGGTTATCCTCAGCTAATTACCACGGAAGATCGCCTTTGGCAAAGTTCCTTCAATCCCCGGCGGAGTTTATCTTTGGTGTTCCCCAGCGGAATCCATCATTAAAGTCCTCAGCAGGCCTCTCGTCAAAACTTCAGCAAAGTATCTCTTTCACAGAGCAATTCTCCGGCTGATCGTCAAAGATTTATTTTCCTAAGACGGAATTACATTCATAAACATTTCACATTTTCATACATCTTGCTTACATACGTGATGAAGTGCATACAACACTATCTCATGTTGAACATCATGACATCATGCATATCATACATCATGACATTGCATACAACTTATGTTTTTGCCTTTTCAGGGAAAAGGACAATCCCAAAGACAACTACCTTCAACTATCACAATTCCAGATTCGATACCTGTACCTAGCCAGGGCACATCTGAGAGTGATCAGTTTCCAGACTCGATTCCTGTATCTAGCCAGGGCACGTCTGAAGAAGTTTGAAGATTCGATTCCTGTATCCAGCCAGGGCACATCTATCAACTACAACATTTCCAGATTCGATTCCTGTATCCAGCCAGGGCATATCTGTTGACCACATTTCCGGACTCGATTCCTATATCTAGCCAGGGCATGTCTGAAGAGTTCGAAGATTCGATTCCTGTATCCAGCCAGGGCACATCTGTGAACAACCGATTGTAGATTCGATATTTGTATCTAGCCAGGGCATATCTACATAAGGAGATTGAAGATCAAACACCTGTAACGAGCCAGGAAAACATCTGTCTTTCTCAAATACACAAGTTCTCGCTAAGGAATCTCTTATGCGATCAACACTTCCAAATGGCATCTATAAGCCCATTCCCGACATCACACTGCTGATACTCTAACATGCGAGTGCAAATTTCCGGGCACTCTAGTGTCCAATCTCCTTTTACCCTCGAGTCACGAAAGGCAAACTTGCCAATCTAACTCTTCAGGTCCAAGAAGATTGAACAGGGGAAACTGTTGTACCCCAAAATTTGCCCTCCCATTTCCTCAACATTTTCTCATCACCAGACCTTTGAAGATCAAGATCCAGTTAGGGTTTCCTCTGCTCAAGACTTCTCTTTGCAGCGTTGACTCAAATTAGGGTTTGTGTTGGCACAAAGATGTTTTGACCTAAAATGCCTAAGATGACTTTCATGCTTCATGTTGGACTCCCAAGTTTATCCATACCAAGTTTCAAGTCTTGATTCCAAGTTTTGCCCAGTCAATTGGACAGATGACCTAGAAATCAGTTGTATCGAGGAAAAAGTCAACTATGGCCAATTGACAGTCAAATCTCATGAAAATTGACCCACATCAACATTATGAACTCATATGGACCATTTGATCAAGATTGGATCACAATTCCACAAGAAATTTGATCAGATCACCCAAAGGGCAAAATGGTCATTTTTAGGGTTTTGACTGCACAAAGGCAATTTTTGACTGTTTGACCTAGCCAATGGCAAACCAAGCTCACATATGGACTCAAGGACCCCATGGAATTGCCTTGACATTCTCAACAAGCTCAAAAGATCCCAAGTACACAAGATTGACAGTTGAATTTCCCAGTCAATTGATCAATTTTGACTGTATACTGAAAAGTCAAACTTTGACTTTTTGGTCAAAATCAAGAGTCAAGATTCACTTTTCATCAAAACATGCCAAATCATGAAACTTGTTCACCAAGAAACCAAGAAATGCAAATTAGGGTTTGAAATGGAATTTTTCATAACTTAGAATTTTTCTAAGTTATGGAAAACCCTAATTTTTTCCCAACTTTGCCCCACTTTTTCACCAAGATTCATTTGGATTCAAACAAAAGTCAAAACATGAAAGTTGTAGCTTGTTGCATAATCTACAACTTTGATTCACAAAGTTTTCCCAAATGAGGCTTGTATCTCAAGTTACAAATTTTTGAATAAGGGCACTAAACCATTCTTAACTTAGTGAAAATTTGACCTATTTTGGACAAGTTTTTACCTAACTTCAAGACCATTTTCCATACACTTCCACTTGGAATTTAAAATTGCATTTCAAAGATGGATTGTAGTACACATTCCAAGCTTTCTAAAATGTCCAAGAACTCATCAAACAACCTCATAACTTGAGAGATTCGAATTTCACAATATAGCAAAAACTCACTTTGTTCATGACCAAGTTACATGTCCATAACCTTGCAATTTGAACTCAGCATGCCTTAAGCTAGATTACAGGTCCTTAAACCATCCAACACTCATAAATTTAATGCATATTCTTTGTGCCAAGACCATGTTCTTTGAGTTCAAGCATTGTCTAAAGGTTTAATCCCAAAGTAGATAAAGCAAATTGGCCATTTTTGTAAAAGGTAGCTTTATGTCAAATTGAAAATCCAACAAGTACATTGCAAATCTGAATGGCACAAGATTATGAGCATAACACACTGATCAAGGAGGGATTATGCAGCACATTAGGGGCCCTCTACATGCCTAGAAACACAAGTTGGCTTTTGTTGCTTAAGAAAGAAGAAAAGTGTCATAACATCACACAACTCTCATATCAGCTTAGGCACACTTAGACAAACTTATCAAACACATTCCAAAGATCAGAACCAAGCTTTTGCACGACCCTAGCACCTCTCAAACACTCCCCTTGCCATAATCACTCTCAAACTGCAAAAACAGGGCAAGGCCTGCAGTTTGAGTGCTATCTTTCATTTCTCTCAAGCTTTCTTGCCCAAACCAGTTCACACATCTTCCATACCATCTATGCAAGCTAACCAAAAGCAAAAACACGACCTGTAATCCCTCTAACTGGTTCCACCATTTTCACATTTCTGACTTGCAGGTGAAGTTCTCTAGCTCGATTCAGAAGCTTTCAAGACAAAGTAAACATTGGAATAGCATCCCTGGACCTCAAGGAAGCTTTTCCAATCATCACCTTGCACTGAAAGTTCCTACATTTCCAGATAGAACTTCAACTGAACAGGTAAGTTTTTGAATTCGTATCTCTCTTATTAGGCATCATTAGCTTTAAGTTTGTGAATAAACAATGTTCTACTCATGCCACTGAACATGTATATTCTTTTACTTTTCATTTCTTTTGCCTGAGCTGTGAGAATTTAAGGTCTGAAAATGGTAGAAAACTTAGGTCAGGATTTGGGATTGTTAAAATTCTCTCTCGTTTCTGAGAGTTAGGAGATGTTCTTTATATATTTGGAATCGTGGTTTCATGCTTAACATTTTTTGTGTTGGAAGTTTGTGCAAAAGATCAAAGAATCAGGATGTTTGAATGTTGGAACCAAACGCGCGTTTTTGAACATTGTTTGCTGGAGGTTGAAGAAGACAGGTCTTCTGGGCTGGGCTTGGAGTGTTTTTTCTTATTTGCACCTTGTTTCTACTTTGACACCCCCCTGGCCCATTTTGATTTTTACTTGTTATTTTCTATATTTTCTTTTTGATTTTGTTTCCATATTTTTATTCAATTCATAAAAAACATTGAAAATATTTTTTTTATATTTTTTGCATTTATTTTGATATTTATTTGACTATTAGTTAGTTTTGTACATAAATAAATAAATTTGCCTTTTATTTAAAATAGCCAAAAAATGATACAAACATGCTATTTTCTGATTTTTATTTTATATTACCTCTTGAAAACATTTTACATAAAATATATTTTTATATAAATATTAAATATTATTTTGTATATATAATATATATTTAGAAAATTATGCAAATAAATACATATGTATTAGTATACTTAGAATAAAAATACTAAAAAAATACATATTTTATTTTATTAATATTTAATATAAAAATACATTTTTGACAAATACTTCACTTTATTTTATTTTGTATATAATAAATAAATACTTGTATTAAATTAAATAATAATACATTTCATTTAATAAAAATTAGGGTTTTGCCCAAAATTCAAAAATACTCCAAAAAATAATATCTTTTTATTTTCTTTTTATTTTACATAAATAATACTTTTTTTTCATACATATAAAAAACCCTTTTTTTTGCATTCTTGCATATTTGTTCTATTTCTATTTTATTTATGCAATTAAATCATCTTGTAAATAATTCAAATCTTGATGTAATAGTTTTAGGTTTAAATTCCTTGTCAAAATCCCCATTTGAAACATTGTACCCCCTCCCTATATTATTGTGTTGTAATAGCGTGGGAGTTTAAATTTCGCACTTTATCGCTTTCTAAATATACAATGTTAGAATTAGGGTTTATATGCGAATAAAATGAACAAAATAGTTATGACCTAATCTCAAGACAAACAAGCATGAAAATGGACACACAAATCACACTTGCACCCCCTAGGGTATTCCACTTTGTTGCCTTCAAATAAATGGGCCATATTGCATGTTAGGTCTCTTTGGGCAAAACAAACAAATCAAATGATCATAGTCCCTCGATAACATTTTCAAAATATTGCCAAAACAAATGATCAAGTCCCTTAAAGAAAATGCCCAAAGATACTTGGCACCATTGCAATTATGGTCTAAAACGATGACCCGCGCCTGTCCCTTTCACATCCTAACATGAGATTGTCCACCAAATACAATGGTGGAACAAACTTATTAAAAGGGTTAAAACATAGCAATAAACTTTGAGAAATTTAGGAGTAGATAACCTCTTAGTTACTTGAACCAATCTTACAAACTATAACACTTGCCTATTTCAAAAAAAAAAACACACATCACTACACTTTCAAAACAACTTTCAAAAACAAATGAAAACCTTTTCAAAAAGACCTACATCTTTGTATACATCCCCACATGGATCATTACAAAGGTTGCCACCACAATGGCTTCTTTTCAAAACATTTTCAAACTCACACACACACAAGCACCATTTAAAACAATTGAAAACAAAAGGCAAGTGATCTAAGTAAGTAACTAAGAGCCCATGGATAACCATGGATAGAAAGGGTGCTAATACCTTCCCTTTCTATAATCTACTCCCCGAACCCAAGAAAAATCTCAAAGGTTTTTGCTGTGCTTTTTAAACCTTTCCTTAGGATAAAATAAAAAGTCGGTGGCGACTCTTGCTCAACCGAAACATTTGCGAAAACAAACGCAAAGCCATAGTCAGTTCTCTCACCGTATCACAACTCCCATTGATTCTAATTATCATCAACCTCATAATCCCTACACCTAATTAAACTTTCCAATCTATTTCAATCAAACAATCAAACATACAACTCATAAATCAACCTATCAATTTTACCCCCAAATCCAAAATATATCTATCAAAACCTAACAATATGAGATGGAGAATCAAACCCCTTACCTCTAGAGATTGGATGATCCAAGATGATTCCACAACTCCAACCTCAAGCTTCCTCTCTTTCTCTCTTGCTTTTCTTCTTCTTCTTCTTCTTTCCAAAACCCTCTCTTATTCTCTCTAAGGCCAAGTTTGGCTTTGGTTTGTAAGAATGGAAGGAATGGGAAAGAAAATTGATTTTATAAGTTGTTTTTCTACTAGCAAGCCTAAGTTTCTATGTTTGGTTTTGGTATGTATGAATGGAAGGAAAATCAGGAGAAATGGTTTATAAAGGTATTTCTACTAGTAAACCAAGGGTTAAAACCCAATCCTCAACAATTGCTCCCCACACTCCTAACTTACTAATTATATCATCAATTCAATTAATTTTGGGTAATTAAATATCAGATCCGAATAATATTTTACCAGACCGAACGGAACGTCGCTAAATATATTATCATATATATCGATTAATATATTTATTCTCGTCGCAAAATAAATATCGATCGGTAACTCGAAAATATTAATATAATATAATATTAATTAAAACAGGGCGTTACAACTCTCCCCCACTTATAAACTTTTCGTCCTCAAAATTTTGACCAAAACGAACAAATTGGGACATGCCTACGCATTCGTCCACTCAATCCTCGCGTCAATTAAACAACATGCAAAATACACCTAACACAAGGGCATCTCCCTAGCCACAACGTTTAGACAAGAACAACCATGCCGAGATGCAAAGCCCATTCAATGCACTCAACAACCAACTAACACCCAACAATTAAACAAGTCGCAGACACACCGGTTTGCTTGAGAACTAAACAAACAAGATCGATACCATCCTAATGTCTCAACCATAGAATTAGTCATACACTCGAACCGACGCCTCGGAAACGAGTCACCAAAGGTAGGAACATAAAGTCCTACGACACAACACCGACACCATCGCTAAAACGAAAACAACAAAATGGTTATACAAACAAAAACTGAAACAATCAGAAAAGGATAAAACCGCGCGTGCTATGCAAACACGAAAAGATGCCTTCATTCACGCATAAGTACGAACTCAAGAATTACACTTGCAGTTATCGCTCTCATTCCAGAAAAATCACAAGGTCACATCGTCCTTGTAGATTACCAACGTACCACCCTTGAACAATAACAAGTTACCCAAACATAACTGAACTGTGACACACCACTCATCCTAGGACGTATACTGACGACTTGCGACTATAACTCACTAGCCCAAATCCAACAATCCCGCATACTCGCTAAAACTCAATGCTCGATATCTAAACCATGCTGTGTCACTTTTATGCATAAGATGCCAACCGTAAAACAACTTGGTTAATCCTCAACTTCACAATCACCCAAAATGGATACGTTCAAAGCGTACACCCATCAAGACACCTCACAACATCAGCTTCATCAACTCGAAGAATAACTCTTTCATTCTTGATTGATCAACGTCCATTGATCCTCTAAAATACACGACATAGTTTGACCTCTTCAAATACTATCCAAATATTTCACTTGTGAAACTTCGACGTATACACTTGACTTCAACGAAGTCTTCCCTTATAACAATTCAATTCCCAATGTTGAATTAAGTAATCACCATCCTCACATCATCGCAACGATCAATACACTGGTTTCTTATTCGAAACATCTCTCATAACTTTCAATCTTCTAAAGTGGTAATTCAAACCAAAACACTCTCTCAAGAACTCTACTCATCAACTTCGTCTCATACTCCTGAAATTACAACATAGTTTGGACTTAGAACCATAACATCAATTTCTATGGAATCCAACATGAACACCGTCGCGACCGACTTCAGTCATAAATAGAACATCTTCCTCTATAAAACATCAATCATCTTTAAGTACCTGTGGTTACCAAACCATCACCAAATTCCTTACCGTCAAGACTTATTTTAGTCGTAATCTAATAATCCATCGCGACCATTAGTATCTGGCGAAATCCATATGGTAGTAGTGAACAAATCCTTAATAACCTTCTGAGTTTAATCTTAACAAGTGTCTCAAAACAAACATGCAACATTCTTTCAAAATAATAAATCTCAAATCAGATATTCTTGGGTTATCCTCAATATCAACTTACTAAACTCAACAACAGACGAAGTCTCTTTATAGATCGTACTCAAACTTGAATTGTCTTCAACAATTCCAATCTCCTTGTCGTTAACATCTGTACCTATAAGGTTCTAATGAGCATAACCGCATCAAACTCTAACTCCCGCATCCGATAATTTTCCATAAGAAAAATCAAATCGTTCCAAGGTAGTAATACACTTTTCCAACTCTATGTCAAAATACATCTTAAGTCCAAAACAAAATATCAAAATACGTCGAACCAGGTTCTTCAGTACAAAACAAAACCAAAATCAAGGCATTCACTAAACTTTTCACCGGCTCAAACAAATTCGCTTCCCATTGCGAAGTCCAATTAGTGACTCAACCATTTCGGGTCAAAATACTCACGATCAATACCAACTCATAAAAAGATCTTCCATCAAACTCAAAAAGTTAACCATCCAAAACAAAAGAACTTCTAAACTCTGAATTAGCCCCTTAAAGTCTTCTACAAGACACAAAATAAATCTCCGCGGAACTGTCCAAAATATCACCGTCTAAGTTGCTTACTTAAGACACTCACGTCCAACAGTTCCAAAACTCCTTCTTTAGAGTACTCAACATGCACCAATCTAACTCCACTACTGATAACGCAACACTCGGATGCTTTCCACAATCCCTTAACTTGATGTAAACCAAATAATATCCATGAACACGAAACAACTCTACAGCTACTCATGAGAGTACTGTTGGAACATTCCAAAATCGTACCTGACACATTAGTCACACTAATGACATCAGCTTATACTCGCCCGGACCATACACTATCTTGAAAAGCATTTCCTGAACATCTTCAACCCTCACACTAACCCATAGGCAGCCAAACTTCAAATCGATCTCACTAAACACATAAACTCCAAATAACTGCTTCACTTAAATATCAATCCTCGGAAGCAGACACTCGTCCTCAACATCCGCTTCGCTCCTTGACTACAAACGACACACCAACTCGGGTAACCTTTTCTCTTCTCGAACAACACAACCGGCGCACTCCACGGCGAACCACTCAAACAAACAAACTCTACTAAAACCAATCTTCAAGTTGACTCTTCAACTCTAATTCAGAAACAAACATCCCTTAAGGATACTTCGAATCACAACTAGTTCCAGAAACTAAATCCATCAAAACTTCACCTTGCACTACAGCGGTAATTCACTCACATCTCCACAAAAGGTTTCAGAAGAATCACAACAAGAAGCTCGCTTGCCAAAATCTTGTTTCTCACCAAAATCCAAATTCGCCCACAACTCAAGTAACCATGCACTGCCTTGTGCCAACTCGTCTACTTCACACACTATTAAGTTGGCAAGACAAGTCTATCCCAACCAACACAATTCCCGACTACTATCAACAAGGGATTAAGGATGATCAGTCCCTCAATTTGTCAATAGACAGTCGACAATCATGACGGTGACATAAACCATCTCTACCAAGCTACAACAGCGTCTTCAAACTTACACTATAAGTTACCAAAGCGTAACACTGCTTGAGGATCCAACCTAAGCCACAAGCGCCACCAAGAAGTAAAACTTCTCCCCCACTTGTTTCAAAATCATCTCTGCAGACAAACAATTTGAAACAAACAAGTACCGACAATGTTTCACACACATGTCACATACAACAGGGTTAAACACACTAATAACTTGGTCGACAGACCAACCAAGCTCTGATACCACTAATGTAACACCCCAATATTACCCAAGGTTTTATATGCAACAATCAAAGTAAATTAAAATTTCATAAATTTAATACTGAGGCATCACACCTTCAAAAACAACTCACTTTAAACAGTTTGATTTAAAGTATAAGTCTCGTATACATAGCATTGCCGGAAGACATAAATTGATTCAAAAACATCAAAACATCTTCTTTAATAAACTTCCTTAATAAATCATATTTTCATAAAGTATGATTCTATATACAAAAGGAAGAACAACAAAAGAATCAACAACAAGACAACATAAATGTTTCCCCCCGAGTGCTACGTATCAGAGTGACACCGACTCAACTAACAGCAGCTATAAACTCCGTCTTCATAACCTGCACGTTACCAATATAAAGGTAACGGCGAAACAAGTAAAGGGTGAGATAATCCAAAACATATAGTTAAAGACATGATAAAATATATATATAGTTTTGGAATTGCAAAGGATATAAGTTAATAAGTGCATTCCAACACATATCCAAACCTCACTTACTCTTATCGTCATTCTAAAGTGTATAATCTATACTTAATCGCCTTAGCCTCATCGGCACAAATCATCACAACAACACGTAAACCTCCATCACCATGAAATCATCACAAGCTAATACATCGCTAATTAACACGACAATCATAAACAACAACATCAACCAACAACATTAAACAATGCTAACAACATGAGCAACATAAACAAATCATCACAAATTGGCTAAAGCCCATCGTCGCTTTTGGCATAAAAAGCCCATCGTTGCTAATATCATCACATCATAATTGCATTAAGCATTTCATCTAAATTAAGTCATCACAAAACTCACCATTTATATTCATCGCCTAGTTATCATGAAATTATCAAGTTATATTCATTTCATGTTCATCATAAAGATCATCACCAAATAAAGCATCATACATCATCGCAATTCAATCATCGTCAATCAATTAAAAACCCAACGCCAAACAACTCACACATAAACATAACCGACTCCATGAGACACGACTATGTTATGCATGTGGTACCCGTCGCTTTGTCCATAATTAGGAACACTTGGCATAAAAGCCTCGTCGCTTGGCATAAAAGCCCATCATCGCCAATGCAATGTATGTGACTCGAAAATAAACAACACAACACAAAAACATCATCGTCGCTTATCAAAATTGGCATAAAGCCCACATCACCATAATTTATCCAAATCAAGATAAATATATCATCGTATTATATTTGCATTATGCAAAACGTCACATGTAATTCATCATCATCAAAATCATGCATTCACAAATCGGAAGCATTTATTAATAACATCAATATAATCATCACATCATCATGTACAAAGACATATAACCTCACATCGCATAATCAACAAGTATTCACTAACTAATACGTCATCGCAAACATTATGTTTAATCACCCCACCTCATTATCGATTCGTTCACTAAATTCTACATACGGAAAGATAGTCAAACACCTATCATCGTTGCAAAAGCCATCCCTAATAACCGGCATTACTCCTAATCGTCAACATCGCAATCGGATTGTCCATACGTGTCTTAAATCCCCTAAAACGAAATCCAATTCAATTAAACCGTAATTAAGCCTATTTCGGGTCATCTCGTAAAAACTCGCAACTTCTAAAAACTAACCTCACCACTAAGTTCTACACGTTAAACTTAGCTAGCACGTCAATTTTCGTTGAATTCGGAGCAACTTGCTCCGTCGTCGAATCTACCGAAATCAGAAAATCGGAACACAATCGGGTTCCAAAGGAAGTGAGAAAAATCAGAATTTTGGAGGCTACAGAAGCATCAACACGGGCCCCCGTGTGCATCAACACGTCCCGTGTTGAAAAGCCACCAGAACGTGCAAAAATGCCAAAGTGAGAGCATCAACACGGGCACCCGTGTGGATCAACACGGCCCATGTTGATTGTCCTGTCAACAACTCTTACCTCTACAATAGGTCAACACGGGCGCCCGTGTGAATCAACACGGCCCGTGTTGATTGACCTGCGTGAAACCTATATTTTTAACATTCCTAACCTCACTTTTACCACTCTCATTGATTCTAATTATCATCAACCTCATAATCCCTACACCTAATTCAACTTTCCAATCTATTTCAATCAAACAATCAAACATACAACTCATAAATCAACCTATCAATTTTACCCCCAAATCCCAAATATATCTATCAAAACCTAACAATATGAGATGAAGAATCAAACCCCTTACCTCTAGAGATTGGATGATCCAAGATGATTCCACAACTCCAACCTCAAGCTTCCTCTCTTGCTCTCTTGCTCTTCTTCTTCTTCTTCTTCTTCTTTCCAAAACCCTCTCTTCTTCTCTATAAGGCCAAGTTTGGCTTTGGTTTGTAAGAATGGAAAGAATGGGAAAGAAAATTGATTTTATAAGTTGTTTTTCTACTAGTAAGCCTAAGTTTCTATGTTTGGTTTTGGTATGTATGAATGGAAGGAAAATGAGGAGAATTGGTTTATAAAGGTATTTCTACTAGTAAACCAAGGGTTGAAACCCAATCCTCAACAATTGCTCCCCACACTCCTAACTTACTAATTATATCATCAATTCAATTAATTTCGGGGAATTAAATATCGGATCCGAATAATATTTTACCGGACCGAACGGAACGTCGCTAAATATATTATCATATATATCGATTAATATATTTATTCTCATTGCAAAATAAATATCGATCGGTAACTCGAAAATATTAATATAATATAATATTAATTAAAACAGGGCGTTACAACCCCTGTCGCCGAGTCATCTGACACTCGGGGCAAAGGGATCATCAGTAAGCCTGCCCAGACGGAGGCACCGAAGACAATTACTGTTGAAGCTTCTAGACAAGAGATGGAAGAGATTTTAAAAATCATCAAAAAGAGCGACTACAATGTAGTCGAGCAGCTGGGGCAAACCCCATCCAAAATCTCTATGTTGTCACTGTTGCTATGCTCAGAGGCCCATGCCAAGGCTCTGATTGCCTTCCTGAAGACTGCGCACGTACCGCAAGAAACATCAGCTGATCAGTTTAAAGATTCCGTGGCTAGTCTGACTATTGATAATGGGTTGGGTTTCTCTGACACCGACTTGACTGCTAAAGGGATGAATCACAATGATGCTCTGCATGTCTCCATTGAATGCAGGGGCACTACTCTTGCTCATGTATTAGTGGATACTGGTTCCTCATTGAACGTCTTGCCTAAGAAAGCTCTAGACCGGTTGGACTGTGAAGGGTTGGAGTTGAAACCAAGCAACATTGTTGTCAGGGCCTTCGATGGGTCTAAGAGGATGGTGCATGGAGAAGTGGATATTCCGATTAAGGTTGGTTCTTAGGTTTTCGCCTCTACATTCTATGTGATGGACATTCGGCCATCTTATTCTTGTTTGTTGGGTCGTCCATGGATCCACAAAGCTGGGGCAGTGACCTCAACGCTCCACCAGAAGCTGAAGTACCCAGTGAAAGGGAAAATTGTGATAGTATAAGGAGAGGAGGAGTACATGGTGAGCCACCTCAACTCTTTCTGATATGTAGAAATGGATGGGGAGTTCATTGAGACCCCATTTCAGCATTTTGAAGAGGTTCCCCAGACGCTGGCATCAACTGAGACTGCGGTTGAAGATCCTCCTATGAAGATGGCTTCCTTCAGGGATGCTCGGGCTGTTGTCGAGAAAGGTGGGTGTGCAAATTGGGGCCAACTCCTTGATTTTGCACAGAAGACTAACAAGCTTGGTTTGGGTTTCACTGCAGAAGCTCAAAAGGCTGTTCGGAATGCACGAATTGGAAGACCTCCCCTGTTCATCAGCAATTCAAAAGTAAATGCCATTGAAGACAACGTTGAAGAGTCTGAGTTCGACAGTTGGATCTATCCTACTACTGATGGAGGACTAAGCAACTGGACCATAAAAGACTTCATTCCAATTTCTTTTGTTACCCAGTAATGAGACTTTTGTTTTTGTAACAGACAATGTTTTAAACTTTACGGCCCGGTGTCTTACCCGGGGCACCGTGGCTTCATTTGTGAGGGCTTTATGTGTGTCATTTACATATATCATTAATAAAGGCATTAGACATTTCTTGCATTTCAAATTTTGCGCTCCTTGTTTTTCTTTTATTACATATTGCAAAATAGCTATTTTACACACACTCACATATACAGGTCTACATCCACTCTGGATCTCACTGGTAACGACTCTGCTACTGTCAGTTATGACTTTGAAGGTCCGATCAACTTAGCCGAAGAAGAAGGTGAAGATGATTGTGAAGTGCCTGGTGAACTTGCAAGACTGTTACTTCAGGAAGAGAGGGTCATTCAGCCGCACGAAGAGCCGGTGGAATCAGTGAATCTGGGTACAGAGATAGACAAGAAAGAGGTCAGGATCGGTGCAAATCTGGAGCTTAATGTGAAGCAACAATTGATTCAGATGCTGCGTGACTATGTTGAGATCTTCGCCTGGTCTTATGAAGATATGCATGGGTTGGATACCGATATTGTGGTTCACCGCCTGCCTACCAAGGAAGATTGTCCTCCAGTGAAACAGAAGGTCCGCCGAATGCGCCCAGAGATGTCTGAGAAAATCAAGGCTGAAGTTATGAAACAGTTTGACGCCAGTTTTCTAGCAGTTACTTCTTACCCACAGTGGGTGGCCAACATGGTTCCTGTATCGAAGAAGGATGGTAAGGTTCGAATGTGTGTTGACTATAGGGATCTGAACAAGGCGAGTCCCAAGGATGATTTTCCTCTACCTCATATCGACGTTCTGGTTGACAACACTGCTCAACACAAGGTATTCTCCTTTATGGATGGTTTCTCCGGTTATAATCAGATTAAGATAGCTCCCGAAGACATGGAGAAGACAACTTTTGTTACTCAGTGGGGTACCTTTTGCTACAAGGTCATGCCTTTTGGATTGAAGAATGCTGGGGTAACGTATCAGCGTGCCATGGTTGCTTTGTTCCATGATATGATCCATCATGAGATCGAGGTATATGTCGACGACATGATTGCAAGATCCCAGACCGAGGAAGAACATCTGGACCATCTTCAGAAGCTTTTTGACAGGTTGAAGTTGTACAAGCTGAGGTTAAACCCGAACAAGTGCACCTTCGGGGTGAGATCTGTTAAGCTGCTGGGTTTCGTCGTAAGTGACAAAGGTATTCAAGTGGATCCTGCCAAAGTTAAGGTTATACAGGAAATGCCAGTTCCCCAAATAGAGAAAGAAGTCAGAGGCTTTCTGGGACGTCTGAACTATATTGCCCGATTCATCTCGCACCTGACTGCTACTTGCGAGCCAATCTTCAAGTTACTGAAGAAAGATCAAGTAGTACGTTGGAACGATGAATGTCAGGCCGCTTTCGAAAGGATCAAAGAGTATCTCCAAGAGCCACCCATTCTGATGCCTCCAGTTGAAGGGAGACCGCTGATCTTATACTTGACAGTACTCGACAACTCAATGGGGTGTGTGCTGGGTCAGCATGACGAGTCTGGCCGAAAAGAGCATGCTATTTATTACCTTAGCAAAAAGTTTACCGACTGTGAGACTCGATACTCGTTGCTCGAGAAAACTTACTTCGCTTTGGCATGGGCTGCTCGTCGGCTGATACATTATATGCTGACTCACACTACTCTATTGATATCGAAGATGGATCCAATCAAGTATATCTTCGAAAAGCCTGCTTTGTCCGGAAGAATAGCGAGATGGCAGATGATCTTGACTGAGTATTGTTGGTGTAAGCCCTAGAGGCCAATACTTTTGGTACTTGTATCGAATTATTTATTAATAATAAAAGGCATTTCTTTATTATGTTTGCTTTCCAAAATAATAAAGTCCCTAGAATGGTTTATTTGTTTAATGAAATGTTAAGTGTGACTTAATCATGAGATCCCATTAAACATAAGACATTATTCTTAAAGTATCCGTAGTCAAGCTTTAATGTGAAGTGGGATAACATTAAAGCATTAAGATTATTATGAAGATAGATTGATGATCACATCTCATGGATCATAGATAAGGAGTTATCAAGTCTTGACATAGGTATGAATATTAGGAGTAATATTTATACTGGATTGACCCGCTATGAGAATACTACATAGAATGTTATGCAAAGTCTCATAAGTTATTCTCATGATGATAATGGTGTATACCACCCTTCGACCTGAAACCACTATGGACCCTAGATGTAGAGTCAAATACTTTATTGCTAATCAAACGTCATCCGTAACTGGATGACTATAAAGACGGTTGATAGGTACTTCACAAAGCATGCTAAGGGACATGAGTGACCTAGATGGAATTTGCTCATCCTGCATAACAGGATAAATGTCTAAGGGCCCAATATTGAACTGGACAAGGGTGACACAGTGTATGCCTTTTGTTCAATATAGACATGAGGGCAAAAGGGTAATTGTACAACACAAATATTATCACGGAAAAGGTTTGGTCAGATCACATGACATTTTCGTGACTTGGGTAACAGTGATGTGTTGCTAGATACCGCTCACTGTTTATTATATTAAATGTGTGATTTAATATAATTGTCAACGTCGCGAAAACCTACAGGGTCACACACATAAGGACAGGTTGATAAGAGATAGAATAAATAAGGAACACCGTAAGGTACGGTGCACTTAAGTGTAATACGGAAAGTGGTAAGGTACCACGTGGATAAGTGATATATGGTACATCATAAGGTATGATGTCCATAAGCTTAATTGGGCTTTTAGTTTGTAGCCCACACGAGTGATTCTATAAATAGATCCCTTGTGATGAAGCAATTTCACTTGATGCAATTTCGTTTTTGATTCTCTCTCACTCAAGGTTTCCGTTCGTGATCAGCTAGCACTGTGACCGGAAGCGATCTGTTCGTGTGGACTGAGTAGAGGCGTTGTTCTTCATCAACGCTCGTGATCACGACGTCAAAGGTCTGAATCGCCACAAGAGGTAAAAATTTCTATCACTGACCTTGCTTATTCGTAAGGATCGATAAAGGAAAATTTTATATTCCGTTGCATTTTTTATCGCAATTTTCCTTCAGTGGTATCAGAGCCACTTACGAAACCATGGATCTGATAGTTGTTTATGTTCTATATTTTCTGTTTTGATTTGATTAAAACCAGAATGAATTGAATAATAAACGATTAATTAAATTTGGCATCTGTTGTGTACGATTTGGATGATTGATGTTGACTATGCTTCGGAATCCGACATTAGTATGGTGAAGCAGCGATACATCGATCGTCCATAGGTTACACAAATAAGATCGATCACTTTTATATATGATATAAGTAAATCTGATGCAACGATGGTATATGGGATATACTGTTTCTGTTTCGTTCATTCAAACACTTGATGATTGTTATTCCTTTGACCGATCACTGTTCATATGCTTCGGAATTCGACATTAGTATGGTGAAGCAATGGCATGTGATTAATCATACTGAATTATCAATCGAGATGTGTTTGACAGCATGAAACTGTTGCATTAGGGTTCATGACGGCACAAGGGTTGTGTTGTTGCAGAGTTATGCTATTAGGGTTCTGAATGCACAAGAGTTGTGCGAAAATGACGCCGATTTCAAATGAATTGTTCATTAAAATTTTGCGTCGGGGCGCTGCCCCTCGCAACCCTGCAAAGGGGCGCTGCCCCCTTGACACCGTCCGCTGACCGGGCAGCGGAACCCCCGGCTAACTCTGCGTAGTGTGATCAATCGTCGAAATTTAATTTGCCTTTTTTTAATTAACAAAATTTAAACTAATAATAAAAGTGTGTTTATATTATTGTCTTGTGGTGATCAGTTATGGCCTTAGGTTTTTCCTTTATTTTGTTTTGGGATTGTAAAATACGGCCTGCGTGTCGTGCCTCTCTCTAAAATTCTTGATGTAACTTCTTTTCTCATCTCACTCCCTCGTATGTAAAACGAGTTTCTTTTATGTAATGTAATGTTATGAAGAAAGAGAAGAATACAATATCAAAGGAGGATAACTTTGGAGATCTTGCTTGGAGAAGTTTAGATCGTTATTAGGTTAGCTTAGGTTCTCTCATTGGCTTGGGAGAACAATTGCACTAGGGGCCATAACTGTATCCTTTTATGTATATTGATGCATGTGTTTGTATGTTGATGCTTGAGAGAGACGAATTGCATGTTAAGCCGGTGAGGTCAAACTAATAACAAAATCCCTCAAGTTAAATATTAAGTTCCTGCTTTCCAAGTTTTAGCACTCATCAAGACTAGTATCGAACAATGTAGGTTTCGCCTACGCGAGGTGCATGTTCTATATTAGTAAGGTGCGATGGGATAATTGTAATATCCAACTGCTAAAACAATGGGTCAAACTTAACTAAACACATTATAATAAGATTATACATGTTTAGAAGCAAGAGTTGGGAATGATTCATATGATGAATTAGAATAAGGAGTTATTCACCCAACTGAAAATATTCGAGAGTTGTATGAGATACAATTGGAAGGAGTTCCTACCTAAATAACCTAGTTTTGTGTAATCAGCCTAACGCTGACTTAGAACGAAGTGAAATGTGGATCTCGACCCACTAGAAAGTCTTCCAACGGGATTTTCCGAATCAAATGAAGAGGGTCATTTGGTTTGAGTAAAATAGTGGGAGCATATTTGATTAAAGGCCTAATTAAATATGTTGTTTTAATGATACTTATATTTTCATTTTTTTTGTAGATTACCATGACAACAAACAACCATATTTTGCGATCAATCCTAGATAAGGAAAAATTGTCTGGGACAAATTTCCTGGATTGGCACCGAAATCTGAGGATTGTCCTCAAGCACGATAAGAAGCTGTATGTCTTGGAGACACCTGTTCCTGAAGAGGAACCGCCTAGTTCGGCACCTAAGGCAGAAAGAGATGCTTATAAGAAGCATCTTGATGATGCTAACGAAGCCGCTTGTCTCATGCTAGCTACTATGAACTCGGAGTTACAAAAGCAACACGAGAACATGTCAGCGTTCGATATGATCGGACATCTGAAAATGCTCTATCAAGAGCAAGCAAGAAATGAGAGGTTTCAGGTTTCAAAGGCCCTTTTTAACAGCAAGTTATCTGAGGGAAACCATGTAGGTCCCCATGTACTCAAAATGATTGGGTATGTGGATAACCTTGAAAGGTTAGGGTTTCCGCTTGGAAAGGAACTTGCAACTGATTTTATCTTGCAATCGTTTCCAGATAGCTTTAATCAGTTTGTCATGAATTTCAACATGAATGACATGGATAAGAGTCTTCCAGAATTGCTAAGCATGTTGAAAACTGCTGAGCAGAATATGAAGACAAAAGGGAAGTCCATTCTGATGGTTAGTAATGGAAAGAAGCTGAACAAGAGGCCTACCAAGCAGGTTGTTAAAGGGAAAGGCAAGGAATTTGCCAAGCCTAAACCTATTGTTCCTGCTTTGAAGCCTAGTGGAGGCATAGCAAAGGAGGGCACTTGCTTCCATTGCGGTAAGACCGGACATTGGAAGAGAAACTGCCCAAAGTACCTGGAAGATAAGAACAATGGAGTAGGGACTTCAAATTCAGGTATTTTTGTTATTGAAATTAATTTATCTACTTCTGCATCATGGGTATTAGATACTGGATGCGGTTCTCACATTTGTACTAATGTGCATGGGCTAAAAAGGAGTAGAGATTTGGCAAAAGGTGAAGTTGACCTACGAGTTGGAAATGGAGCAAAGGTTGCTGCTTTAGCCGTAGGAACTTATGTTTTGACTTTACCTAGTGGTTTAATAATTCAGTTAGAGAACTGTTATTATGTACCTGCAATTAGTAGGAATATTATTTCCGTTTCTTGTTTGGACAAGTTTGGTTTTTCATTTATAATAAAGAACAATTGTTGCTCTATTTATTTGAATGATATATTCTATGCTTCTGCACAAATGAACAATGGACTATATGTCCTTGATCTTGAAATGCCAATTTATAACATTAATACTAAACGGATTAAACCTAATGAGTTAAATCCAAGCTACCTTTGGCACTGTCGCTTAGGCCACATAAATGAGAAACGCATTTCCAAACTCCATAAAGATGGACTCTTGGACTCTTTTGATTATGAATCATATGAGACATGCAGATCTTGTTTAATTGGAAAGATGACAAAGTCCCCATTCACAGGAAAATGTGAAAGGGCTAATGATCTTTTGGCCCTCATACATACTGATGTATGTGGACCACTGAACATACCAGCCAGAAGAGGTTTTCAATACTTCATCACATTGTTTCCAGTGATTTCTGGTAAACAACTGCTAGTCTTCCAAACTATCGAATAAACTTACTGACTGTTATTCAATTTCTCTGGTAACTCGTAGGATCGACTAGATTGATCCTAGGACTTGTTGGTCATTAGGGTAACTCTCATGATCGAACATGTATTCATGGTTGGTATTTAGAATGTTGTGTAGGTGTTTGACTTATTTCGATTTCTCTCTTAAAGATCTAAAGGTGTGATCAAACTATATTGCGCGAAACTAAATTGCATGAATAAATGTTAATTGTAAAGACATGTAAAATTGCATAAAAGACAAGTAAATGGCTTCGAAACGTAAAACAAAACAGTTAATGTAAAAGATTCGAAATGCGAAGAAAGCGTTTAATGCAAGAAATCTGTAAAATGACTTTAAGTAAAATAGGCGTTCGAAGTATAAAAACTTGAAGATAAAGGCATGAAAAATATGACAGTTTTCTGAAATGTAAAGTGTTTGAAATGGAAAGAAAGCATTTAAATGTAAGGCATCAATGAAAAGATTTCGAATAAAAAGACTTTAAATGAGAAAACTTGTAAATGGTATTTGGCAGAAAGATAAAGGAAAGTACTGGAAATGATAAAGGGTTTTCATTAAATCATAAACATGTGGTGCTATCATACGTACATTGCTCTTGCATTCGTTTCCCTAGCCATGTGGTAATTTGAATGTTTACTGAGTATTTTTGTACAATAGATATGACACACGAAATCCTAATACTAAGACTTCTATTTATACTACTTCGACCATAACGGTCCTGCTATAAGATTCTGCCACGTTCAGAACATGCAGAACAATGCCTCTCTCTTGTTTCCACGTATCTTCAAATGCTCCAGCATATAAATTTCAAACTTCGGATGTCCCGCTTGCATTTGAATTTCAAATGTTTTGGTACTTCTCCGCTTCGAACGCACTTCTTAGACACAGCCTTGTTGTCATTTCGAGACTTCTTTAGATATGTTCCCATAATTGCCACTCGAAGCTCCAAGCTTTGATATGCTCATTCGAAACACTGCTTCTGCTATTTCGAAACATGACGCTTTGTTTCATTTCAATCGAAACGTCCAATTCACTTGGCTTCTAATAATATTATCAAAATCTTCAGCCAACAAAATGCCCCTTTAAAATATGTATTTCGATTTCTTTGAGAAATACTTATTTTAAACATCTACACAAGATTTTGATCCGACCTTCGAATCATCGTAACATTTAATGCACTTGACTCCAGTCACGTCAATCACAACACTTTTTAGATTCCTTAACCGCCTGGAACCACTTCACAGTATGGTGCAGTTACAAAACAATGATTATCTTTAATCACGCTTACTACCAATGTTAACTTTACGCCACCTCTTCATCACACCAACCCATGAGTACCACGTATCACAACCTTATTCAGTGGATGCTTAAACTTCCACATTATAAAACATCATCAACTTAGTCTTTTTCTTTTCTTTCCACATTCTGAATCTTTTATCCTTCTTCTCTCACCGAAAAACCCTAAGCTTTCAACATTCTTCAAAAAATGTCTTCTTCTACCTCATCCCAACTAAAAAAGGTTTCCAAGAAGAAAGGAAAGACCGCAGGAACTAGCATGGAAAGTAAAGTTATCACTCACCAAGGTCAATCCGTTCTTGCTCCCCAGATGATCTCAAAGGAGAAAGAAATGCTTTATGCATCTCAGGTACTCATTCCTACCATCGCTGCTGGTAAGAGGTTAGCTTTAATGGGCCCTCTTACGGTTTTTGAAATTTTAAAAGATACCAGGAAAATTTTCCCAGTTTGCTATAGTTTCAAACCCTTGTTTAACAAAATGGACGCCCCTAAGGCAATAGAATCTTCTGGCTCAAACACCATGGAAAATCCAACTGTTCCTCCTAAGGACCCTTTTGTTTTAGACTATGTAAAGAGTAATTTTAAACCGTTTCGATCTTGCCCCACCTCCGACACTGCTTATCAAAAATGGTTCAATAAGGTAGAAGCTAAGAAATCCCAGCAATGGGAAGAATTAGGTATCTACAACTTGATTAAGTTCTCGAAGCCTGGTTTCACTTACAGCCACCCTTTGTTATTCGCGTCCCTCTATTTCTGGGACAGTACTTATAATACTTTCCATCTCCCTGGTAGAATGATTACCCCTACCTTCTTTGACATAGCGGCCATCACTGGGCTATCACCAGTAGGAGAAACATATATCCCTGACAACGAAGAACATTCGAGTATAATCGACTTCGAAGTCAAACTAGCAAGTTTTTCCAAGTTTATCAACCATTACCATGCTGAAGGAGACAGTGTGTCTGATGTAGAACACATTGCTTTCCTTACCCTATGGCTGTCAAGATACGTCTTCTGCAGCAGATCCCTACAGGTAGCCAGTAGGTTTATTCCTCTAGCTAGGGATTTGCACGAGAATTGAAGAGTGTGCTTAAGTGAACTGCTCTTAGTTGACCTTTATGAAAGCCTAAGGTCAGCTGTTTCGAGCCTAAAATCTCATACCTCCAAGAGTATCCTGTTGGCTGGCCCTTTTTGGTTACTTCAGCTATGGCTAAATGCCATGTTCGAACCCTCCTTGTCAACTGCCAACACCATTGATGAACAAGACCCTGAAATAACTGATAGAATAGTCGAAGGCACTAGGCTGCGAAGATTAACTCCAAATGATGACAAGGATGACTTCAAAGTCCTATTCTCGAAGTACATCATGATATTCTCTAAGAGGCATAAGTTCGAAGAGACCATGGCGCCTTTTGCTTCGAGGGCTCATGGACCTTCCTGGTTCACCATGGCTCTCTCAGAAGCTGTCAAGAGCAAGGAGATTCAAGATGTATGGAGAGCCTTTTTGCTACCTAGACTCATTTCTTCAAGAATAACTCCTGCCAAGAATCAGATTTTCCTTTTCGCTTACCAACCAAATTTTGTTTCGAGACAGTTTAGCTTATGCCAACTAATTCCTGAACCCTTATTTCAAACTGAGAGCGCCATTACCTCTGGGCGAACTTTCAAGGCACGGGAAGCAAAATTACAGCAAGAACAATACCAAGGCTTTGCCCAGTTTGAGCTAATAACATTCGAACCTACCCATCTTACAGCTAAGGGGTTTCTGGAATGGTGGACCAAGTTTTATCAAACTTATATGTTCGATACTCTTACAATTTAGCAGAAACTAATTGATGCCTTCGATGTGCAGGTACCAGCCAAGAAAGGTATGTTTACTCATGCCAAAGAGATTAAAGCTTTTCAAAATTATTTTGAAACTACTTATGACCCCACACGCTTGGAATCCACTGTGCATCAAGCGGCTGAGACCTTGAAGGAAAAATTCAAACAAAAAGTTTCTAAGTTAAAACTTCCTTCAGGTTTGTCACCTGAGGATAGGTATAGGTTGGCATTCGAAATGCATCCACCTAAATTCCCTAGATTACCTACCTCAGAACTGGCTCTGGCTTGGTTTCCCCCATACCCTTGGTGGTTCACTTGCAAAGAGATGTTCAAACATCTTCAAAAGAAACCAAAGCCATCTGAGACTGTGACATGGGCTCGACACTGGCTCCACGATTTCCCAGGACACCTTCGTTACGACCTTTCTGCCATGTCGATTAAATCTGATCAAGGCACAGGTGCGAATGCTTGGGAAAATCCCAAACGTTTTTCATTTTCCATATCTTTAACTTCTGCCTTAATTGTTTCGATTTTCAGCCATCAGGATAAAGACAACTGCCTCAAAGTCGAAAGAAGGGAGTGCCTCTCAAGCCTCTATCGAAACCACTGACAATGTGACTCCATCCGAAACAACAACCGTTGCTGCAACAACAACAACAACAATACCAACAACAACCAGAGTTTCAACTCCACAGGTAATCATTTAGCCTTGATGTTTCGAATTCACTAATGTTTTATGGTTTGCATCTAACTCTTTGTTTAAATCTTTTCAGACCAACAAACTTCCTCCTACTACTCCAAAGAAGCGAAAATCAAACACCACTGGGGAAGACCCCAAGGCTGGAGGAAACTTACCAACTGCTTCGAAGAAGAAGCAGAAGAGGGATATTTTGAAAAGTACCGTACCAACTAGTGTCTCTGGACTCGATTCCAGGGATGCTGCTCCCTCACCCAAATCCAAAATTCCACCTTCGACCTCCAACGCAATGTTGGAACGCATAGCTAGCAACCTCTCCTCCGAGAGTCCACAGGTAAATTGAACTTTAAATCTCTTTGAAAATAAATAATTTCTTATTATCTTAGTGCATGCTTTTAACATTCTTTTGCTCCTTGCAGAATATCTTAAATCCAGCTTCCACTACTTCGACCTCACCATCAAAAGCTGCTGCTCCACTCAACTCCTCTCCTCAAGGAGATTCCAGTAACCTTGTACAGAATAAAGGTTCCTCCAATATGGCGGTTCTGGCTGGAACTTCTGAACAGCAGGATGATCAAAGTACCTCTCCTCCTATGAAAGAGACAAACGAAACACCACTTCAAACATCTGCAGAGGATTTGCAAAGAGCTTCTATTCAAAAGTCCCCTCTTGAAACCCTTCAAGAGGACCCAAAGGACACTCAAGCTGAAGGAGAGAAAGCTGATTCTGGCCAAAGAGATGAAGAATCTGCAGAAGAAGAGTCTGAGGAGGAGGATGCCAATGATGGTTCGACTGCTGGGACAGAGTCCAATGCAAATAGCAGCGAAAAAGAAGACATCGAAGTGGTGGACTTGGATGACGATGAAGAAGATCATGAGCACGAAACGAATGAAGGGGATGGTGACACAACCAACAAACCCATGGAGGTTGAAATGGATGTGACTCCCCTACATGTGGAACTCCCTTAATCCTCTTTGTCTCGAATGACTGACGAGGAGCTTGCACTCCTGAGACGAAATGACCCTATTGGGTACATGAAGGTGAAGCTGGCTCAAAGGGACATTCCACTTGCTAGGGCTGGCACAAGTTCGACTAGCTATCCTCTTCCCACAGATGAAAGAATTGTACTTCTTAATAAGATCAGGAAAACAATTCTCAATGTGGATATATTCGAAGTACTCAAACAAGATAGCACTGCTTGCTACACTATGAAGGAGTTGCTTACAAAGGTCAATCTTGCTACCTGCTCCTTGCCAGTTAGTACTATCTTGTTCGATCTTCAGTCTTTGCTGGACAACGTAACTGGTTACCTTCTCCAAGATGAATCTGCTGCCAAGAAGGTTCAAGAAAAACGCATTGCAATGGATGCTGCTTAAGAACAAGCTTCGAAACTCTCTCAAGAAGCTGAGGATCAAGCTATGCATCTAAAGCAAGCAAAAACTGATTATGAGGCTCGAGCTGAGTCCATCCTTCTTTGGGAAAGGCAGATTATGGAACTTCAACATAAGGTTAAGGAGGCTAAAGAACAACAAATAGCCTTCTAAACCAATACTGCTGGTAACCAATTCGAAGAGCTTCTCAACCAGGGGCTTGCAGAAATGGAAACTGTAGAACAACTCAAGGGAGAAGTGGTAACCTTGGAAGGAGCCAGGCGTTTCGCTCAGCAGAGACTTGAATCTTTTCGAAGCACTTTCAACAGATTGAAAAATAATTCTTATTTCTAAATTTTAGTGTTTATTTGATTACAATTTGGTTTTTTTATATGTAATATTCGAACAACGCCATTTTGGCATCTCATCTTGCCATTTTGGCATTTTTATAATATCTTGGTTACGTTGTTACTATTCGAATCTCCTGCAGGCGTGGCTTATATTTCTTTAAATATTTCCCATTAACCTTTAGGATACGCTTATCATCCACCAGTTCTTCGATTTCGTATGCATTGTTTGAGAATACTTTTAATATTCGAAAAGGTCCTTCCCAATGAGGTGACCATTTACCTAATGCTTTATTTTTCTTGTCCATGGGCAATATGACTTTCCAGACTAAGTCATTAATAATGAATACTTTTTTCTTCACCCTTTTGTTGTATGTCCTGGCCACTCTTTCTTTTTGTCTCATCAAAATTTCCAATGCATGTAATCTAACTTCGTCCAACTCAACTAATTCATTCATCATCATTTCCCAATATAATGCAGCTGGGATTTCGTTTTGTCTCTGAATTCGAACTGATTGTAGATGAATTTCTACTGGCAGCACTGCATCATGACCAAATGTGAGTTGGAAAGGCGTAGTGTTAGTAGCTTCCTTAGGAGATGTTCTACAGGCCCATAGTATTTGGTCCAAAGTTTTGTGCCAGTTTCTTGGCTTTTTACCAATATGTTTCTTGATTAATCCTATTATCACTTTATTGGCTGCTTCGACTTGACCGTTTGCTTGAGCATAATATGGCGTTGATGTTAGCAATCTAAACCCCATTTCTTGGGCAAATTCTTGCATCTTTCTACCAGTAAACACAGAGCCTTAGTCTGTGGTTATGCTCTCTGGAAATCCGAACCTATAGATAATGTGTTTCTGTATAAACTCAATAATAGCCTCTTGATCAGCAACTATTAATGGTATAGCTTCGATCCACTTGGTAAAATAATCTATTCCTACCAAGATATATTTCTGTCCTTTGGACGAAGCAGGATTTATTTCTCCTATCAAATCCAATGCCCATTCTCTAAATGGCCATGGTTTGATGATCGAATGCAACTCACTTGCAGGGGCATGTTGAATCCCTGCATGTTTCTGACATTCCTCACATCCTTTAGCAAAGTCTATGCAATCTTTGAGCATGCTAGGCCAATACAAGCCGTATCGAAATAACAGCCATTTCATTTTATGGCCTGCTTGATGTGCCCCACATGCCCCATTGTGGACTTCTGACAATGCTAAGTATGCCTCACTTTCTCCTAGGAATTTCAATAATACGCCCTCTTGGGTCTTTTTAAACAATTCGTTCCCCATGAGGAGATATGACAATGCTCTGTATTTTGTCTTTCTATCCACATTCAGAGTTGGGTTTGTTAAATAACTCATCAGTGGACTTCGCCAATCTGCATCTGATAAAGTGTTTATGGCTAATATTTCGAATCCCTGTTTCTCAGCATATCCCAATTTCATACTTTCTAGATCTGATGGTGTGAATCTAGTAGCCATAACTCTACCCCTTAATTCAACTAAATCCTTAAAGTTCCTGGTAGAAACTTTATAACCCGAAGCCAACTGTGCTAAGTCATTTGCTTCTTGGTTCTCTATTCTTGGTATGTGTTGAATATCCATGTATTCAAATTTCCTTAGTAGCCTGTTGACTATGACGAAGTATATCATCAAGTTTTCTTTTATGCATTTATATTCCTTTGTAATTTGTTTGACCACTAATTCTGAGTCTCCTTTAATTTCGACTCTAGTTGCCCCCAATTCCAACAAAGCTTCAAGTCCAACAATGAGCGCTTCATACTCAGCTTCGTTGTTCGAGCAACGAGGACCATCTAATTTATACTTGAATTTTGTTGGAATTCCTTTAGGAGAAATTAGAAGGACTCCAACACCACTTCCATTCCTGTGGGTTGAACCATCAAAGTACAATTTCCATGGTTGTATTTCGACGTAACTCATGACAGTCTGCTCAACCAATGAATGGTCCACAATGAAGTCAGAAATCACTTGACCTTTCACAGCTTTTAAAGGCATGAAAGTCAAAGAATATTCTGTTAAGGCTAAAGCCCATTTACCAACTCTGCTATGCATTATTGGTTTTGAAAGCATGTGTTTAATGACATCGAAATGAGATGAAACATAAACATCAACAGGCTTTATATAATACTTGAGTTTCATGCAAGAGAAATACAAACAGAGACATAGCTTTTCTAAATTGCTATATCTGGTATCTGCATCATTTAGTACTCTACTTAAATAGTATATGGCTCTTTCGATACCATTGATATCTTCTTGTGCTAACATACTACCTATACTAACTTCAGAGGCAGATATGTACAATCTCATGGGCTTCCCCCATGAAGGTGGAGACAAGATAGGAGGCTGAGAGAGGTATCTTTTTATCCTGTCAAATGCCTCCTGATGGGCTTCGTTCCATTCGAAGGCTTGGCCTTGCTTTAGACGAAGCAATGGAGAGAAAGGTTGGGTTCTTCCACTCAGATTCGAAATGAATCTTCTGAGGAAATTAATCTTCCCTAGCAGAGATTGCAACTCCCTTTTTGACGTAGGTGCTTTCGTCTCCATTATGGCTTTGGTTTTGTTCTGGTTGATCTCAATCCCTTTCTTGTGAACCATAAAACCAAGGAAATCTCCAGCCTGCACAAAAAATGCACATTTAAGGGGATTCATCTTTAAGCCATGTTTTCTCATTCGTTTGAATGATTGGCTCAAATGATGCAAATGTGTTTCTGCAGATATAGATTTGATGACTATATCATCAATATACACCTGCATAAAGGTTTCAATGAAATCATGAAAAATCGAATTCATTGCCCTTTGATAAGTTGCCCCAGCGTTCTTTAAACCAAAAGGCATCACCACCCATTCGTAGGTGCCTAAGGCTCCTGGGCAACGAAATGCTGTCTTTGCAACATCTTCTTCAGCAATGAAAATCTGGTTATACCCAGAGTATCCATCTAACATACTCAAGTATTCAAACCCTGCAGCAGAGTCTACTAGCATTTCTGCCACAGGCATGGAATATTCATCTTTAGGGGTTGCAGTGTTTAAATCCCTAAAATCTATGCAAATTCTTAAAGAACCATTTTTCTTAATAACAGGTACTATATTTGCTAACCATTCGACGTACCTTGTTGTTCTGGTGAATTTGCAACGCAGCAACCTTTCGATCTCAGCTTTAATCTTTTTGAGAACCGCTGGTGCGAATCTTCTGGGAGTTTGTTTGATGGGCTTCTTGCCATCTTTGATTGGCAGTCTGTGTTCAACCAACTCCCTCTTTAAACCATGCATCTCGTCATAATCCCATGCGAAGCAATCTTTGTTTTTCTTGAGGACTTCGATTACTTCCTTCTTGAGGCCTGGGCTAAGTTTTGCACTTATGTAGGTTATTCTTTTCGTTTTTTCATCCCCTAAGTTGACTTCTTCGAGTGGATCCTGTGCCAACATTTTGGCACCTGAGTCTATGGGGTCCCTTTCGAAGCCTAAGGGTTCTTTATCGTAGATGGCATCCAACCTTTGATCCATCTCAAATTCTTTGTTGGGTGAGCATTTCGAGCCATCCCCACTTACTTCGTTCATCTTTACAGTTAATTTGTTTATTTCAGCCTCTAAGGCCGCTTTTGATTCGTTCTCAGCCATATAGGCCGAAATCCTTTCGAAAAAGGTGGACTCAGTCATGGATAAGGTTGTCGAAGTCCCAGCCTGCTGGCCGTCTTTGTATAGTACTTTTGACTCCCTCGTCTTCACTGATTATTGTTCTATCCCAGTATAGACCATCATGGCGAAGGGTCATGTAGTAGTGGGCGTTTCTGGTTTCGTTAATCTCATCATTTGGAACACACGGAGAAATCTTTGCCAGATGTTTATCATAATCCCTCTTGTCAACTAAATTGACTGTTGACATAAAGTAACTCTGGTCTGCTTCGATGTTTTCCACGATTCCATCATCTCTCCATAGAACTAGTCGTTGATGCATTGACGAAGGAACCGCCCCTACGCCATGGATCCACTCCCTTCCCAGCAATAAGTTATAGTTGGCCTTGGCTTCGATCACCATAAACATGGTGGGCCTACAGCTTGAGCCTATTGTCAATTCCAACTGGACCACTCCTAGTGTTTTGCCCATTTTCCCCTCATAATTGGACAGAACCATATTATGGGGCTTGATGTCTCCTTCGCGGATCTCTAATCTTTTCAGCATGAAGTGGGGTATCAAATTGACTGCAGCACCCCCATCCACTAGAACCTTGTTCACACCATGGGCACCAACTTTTTCCCGAATAAATAGTGGCTTAAGATGGTTCTTCATAGCAGGTTCTGGATGTTCGAAGAACGCATTTTGCTCCTCGACAACCCCATTGTCCATCACATAGTAGCACACAGGCCTATGCTTCATCAAATCTGTGGTATCTTCTTCCTCATATTCATCAATTTCGGTTTCCTGCCCAAATTCACAAGGAAGCACAGATACCACGTTACAGTTTAGGTTGAATGAAGACTCCCCCTCCGATTCGAAGTTATCTGTTATCATATCTTCGTCTTCTTCTGGGCCTGGAGTGTATTCCTTTGGTTCATCCAGTTGTACTTCAGAGAAAAGCCTCCTATTAACTGGAGGTTTGTCTTCAGTTTGGTTTTTTGGTGTGGGTTTATTGGTGCTAGATTCACCTTGGTTCTTTGTCGAAGTTACCCCTTTATTTGCCACAGCTTCTCTCTCAGCCTTTCGAATCCTCTGTTGCCTGCGCCACTGGGATCTCGACATGGGGTTCCTTCCTTTGTAGTTTTCTAATCTTACCTCTTCCCTTTTTGCTATGTTGAATTGCCTTCTGTACGTCATAGCATGGCGTGCATTTCGTTCGGTCCATCTGTCTTTGCCTTTGTCATTTCTGACTTGCAACCATCTGTCGGTTGGCACTTCAGCAGGGAGTTTGAAAGTCACTCTTCGAGCAGCCTTGGGGTGAGGGCTATCAGGCCTTCGTTGTTTGTGTCTGCCATTGAAACGTGGGCCCATCTGCACAGTTTCTTGATGGTTCCAGCAAGGGGCGAAGGGAATCGTTTCGAAGGCTCTAGCCATGCTTTGGTCATACACAGCAGAACACCTTGGGCATATCAAGCACTTGGTTGCCCCTTTGTAGCAGCGAAACACAAATTCCAGCAAACTTTCTCCAGCCTTGGGATAACACCTGAACAGCTGGTTATCCTGGCGCCAATTGTTGCCAGTTCGAGCCCTCTGTACCCTCTCGAAATTCGCAGCTATTCTCTGATTGCAGAGTATGCTGCACCTAGGGCATAGTATCATGCATGTATCTCCTTTGTGGCATGCCATGAGGTAATCCTTGAGACTAGCATCTCCAGCGTGATTATCCTCCATTTTATATTTCTCTTTTTCTAAGTATTTTTCCACCTCCTCCATCTCAGAGTGAGGTCTTTCCATGTCCACCATGTTTACCTTAACATCCTCCCCTTCAGCTTCATCATTTCTGCATCCTGTGGGTTTTATATCTTCAATGTGGACCTTCGAACTCTCTGGGGCAGAATTTTTGACCAAATAGTCAAATTTTCCACTGGGTTCCCCTAGAGTGTCCCATATTTCCTTCTGAGGGGAAGTTGGCTTCGTGATTTGGACTTTCTCCAATTCCAGCCTCAGGCCTTCAGTGACCTGTGTTAGTTCTTGGTTTTGATTTTCATGGCCTTCAGTAGCCTGGGTTTCTTTTGCAACAGCTACAGGTGCTGCTTCAATTGAAGTCTCTGGTAGCTTCTGGACGTCTTCAGTGACCTCCTTATCGACTTCGACCATCACCCAGCTTTCATTTTCAGTACCTTTTTCTCCTGTTGGGACATCGCTTTGGTCAGCTTCCACCATGTTAATCTCTCCAATGCATGCAGGCTCAGAGTAGTTGGTGTCTGCGACGTCCAAGGGATCTTCGTCCACTTTCATCTTTGCCTTATCAGCAAACTTCAGTCTGCCATATTTGATTGCATTCTGAATTAGGTCCCTGAAAAGAAAACACTGTGAGGTTTTGTGGCCTAGGAAACTATGATATTTGCAAAATCCTCTCTTCTTTCTTTGATCTAAAGGAGGTATTTTGACATTTGATGGCACAATGAGTTGGCCATCTTTGACAAGTAAATCAAAAATCTCGTCACATTTAGTGACATCGAAGGTATAAACCTTCTTTGGGAATTTGTCACTTTTCTCATTTTCAATAATCTCTTTCCCTTTTGTGGGAACCAATAATTTGCAGGAGTAAGGTGGAGCCTGTTTTAATTCAGCGAGGTCGATTTCGACCTCTTCGAATTCGAATTCAGGATAATCCTCTGCTTCCTCAGTTCCAACATAGGAGATCCTTTCTTTCTTGTTATTTTTAAAGACTCTGGCCTTTTCGGCTTTTAACCTTTCGACCTGTCGAACCCTATCGGCTAACTGAGCCATGTCCCTCAAATATTGAGTGTCTAGTTTCTTTCGAATAGAGTAATCCAAGCCACCAGCGGCCATTTCGACTAACTCATGTTCAGGCACTACTGTGTAACATCTGGATTTCAAAAGCCTAAATCTATTCAGATAATCATCTATGGGTTCAGTGAACTTTCTCTTGACACTGGCTAATTCCTTCAAGCTTATTTTCGACTGTCCCATGTAAAACTGTTCATGGAATAATCTCTCCAAAAGAGCCCAAGTGTTGTACCCCAAAATTTGCCCTCCCATATTCTTCAAAATTTGCCAAGTCAAAGCTTCAAAATTCCCCAAGGGTTGCACAGTTCAAGGGCCTCCTAACAGTCAAAAATTAGGGTTTTGGTTCTGACAAAGAAAATGAAGTTTCCAAGGGTCCAATCAAGTCCCACATGCCTACAAAAATGGTCAAGCATCCTCATACCAAGTTTCAAGACTTACAGTACAAAATTGCACAGTCAAAAACCCTAATTGCACTACAGTCAACTGTAGGGGCAAAATGGTCATTTGACAGTCAAAAGTTCAAATTTTTGGTCAACATCTCATTTTGAAGCCACAAACATCATTTGATCAATGCTTGATCATGATTCTCAAAGCTTGGCTCAAAAAGTCTCAAGATGCAAAGGTTTCCATATTTGGACAGTTGAAAAAGTCAACTGTAACTTGACCAAGGCATAACTTTCACATGGATTATCAGAAAAATTCCATCCAAAGCTCATTTTGAAGATAAAGACATTTCCTACAACTCCTATTCACACTTCAAGTCCAAGAAATGCTCTCACAAAAAGTTATCAATTTCAACATTATAGGTCATTTTCAAAAGTCAACAAAAAGGGACTTTAAGTCAAAGGCCATAACTTTAGATTGGTAAATCAAAATGACATGGGACCAAAGGCATTGGTTATAGGACTCAAATACCTTTCCAAAATGTCCAAGAACATGAGCAAAGCTTAAAAATTGAGCAAGATATGCCTTGTGGAAGTTGGGAAATTTTTGGGTATTTTGAAAAGTCAACATTGCTTCAAATGCCTTAAAAATGCTAATGGGCCTCTTTTTCTTCCAAGAATCATTATCCAAGGCATGTGCACGACCATTTGGCCCAAAGGGAAGTTTTTCATCATTTTTATTTATTTAATTGAATTTTTAAATGCTAATAATTCATTTAATTAAATTAAATATGTGGAAAATACTAAACCTAGGTTTTTTAAATCTTTTTATGCATGGAATACACTCAATATTTCGTGCATGATCAGATTTAGAAAGAATCATGGTGATTGGATATGATTGGAACCAAAATATGCATGAAAAAGATTGGAAAATTATGGCATGGAAATCAAATATTTTCTCATCAATTCAAAGGTTCTTTGGATCAATTTCTCAACCCTAATCACTCATACATATATATACATACTAACCCTAGTGATCAGAACCTCCCAGCTGCGCTATACATCCATAACCAAACTTGAGTTTTTTGACAAAAATTCCAAAACTGAAAACTAGGTTACAGTGCGATTCAAGGTCAAATACTTATTCCATTGTGTTCCTGAAGCTTCAAGGAACATATACTGATCAAAACCATTGTCCCTAACACAGGAAATAGGTAGAACGATCTTGACCGGTTCAAGCTTTTTTTCAGATTCTTGAATCATAATTCATGCATTATTTGTAAATTTTAATATTGGATTTGTATTCATTGTATCATTCTGAAGCTAATTGTGTGCTTTGATTGAGTTTTTATACACCATACGCGATTTCACCATGGGCGATTATTAGGGTTACCAAGCTGTGAAATTGGGCGTTTTTGCATATTGTAAAATTAGGACACCTCGATGCCATGGTTGAAATCAGGGAGCTTGGACGGTTCTGATACACACCTCGTGCCCAATTTCTGATCCAAGACGGCCTAATCGCTATTTTGGAAAGAAGCATATTTTGGGGGGGTTTAAAACCCCCGCTAACCTTCTATTATTTTCAGGGTTCAACGAAGAAGAAGGGTATGTGGCAAGCGATGGTTGGTTGATTTGAATCCAACGCGCGTTTTTTTTTGTTTTTCTATGCCACTGACCCATTTTCCATTATAATATTTATGTGTCATGTAATAAACAAAGTGTTCAGATGGCTCAAATGGCAGGCGTGTGGATTGGTAATCCCTGGGACCTAGGTTCGAATCCCAGGTCCCCCTTTCTATTCCATAATATTTTTCATAATGTCATCCTATGCAGCGCAAGTTTCAGTGTCCACCATGCAACTCACAATCCAGCGTGCCACGCATCTCAGGATCCCAATCAAAAGGTGGAGGCTTAAAGAACATCATGTGCCTTAGTCAACACACATGCACGCCAGCGTCAAAGTCAAATGAGGCCATAGACAAGTGGGCCAGAATTACTGGACTTTACCTCCAATTTGGGGACAGACCCCCCAAGGTTTTGATTTTTATTTTCTTTCTTATTTTATTTATTTCAATTATTTCTCTTTTTAAATTCCTTATTTTTAATTTATTTTCATAAACTATAAAAAATAATACAAAAAAATCAGAAAAGACAAAATTAAAAATATATTTTATTTTAATATTTTTTTTAAGTAAATATCATTAATTAATTTAGCTTTGTAAAATTAGGTTTAATTCAAACATTTTTCTTAATAAATTAAAAATTTGTAGAATTAGGGTTTTAATCAATTTTTATCCTTTTTCTTTTCTTTTCACTAATAATTATTTATTTATTTTTTATAAATCAAATTGCCATTAATTAATTAATTTAATTTTAGGTTTAAATTTTAACATGTTTTTTCTTAATAAATAAAAGTTGTAGAATTAGGGTTAATTAGTTAATTTCATTAAATTCTCATAAAAAAACCATAAATCCAAAAAGACCAAAAATAATTTCTTTTTTCATTTTAATTTAATTAATTTGTTAGTAATAATTTAATTTCATTTAAAAGGGTCCAACGCCCTCGCTTGCGATTTTTTTATTCTCTTTGCGCATTTTATTTATTTCCTTCTTTTAAATATTTATGTAACTCTCCCAAAGCCTTGTAAACTCGGACATTTTATTTCTCGCACTTTACTTTATTTCTTTATTTTCTGTCAAATCGGGTCCTGGATTTTAATTTGGCGATGTGGACCCGCGCCTTTGTAATAGCTTAGGAACTTTAATTTTCTCGCAATTTTTAACTGTTAATAAATGCATGCAAGAATGAATGACAAAAATAAAAACAAACGCGTAGATCACCCATGACATGACAAAAGACAAAAATAAATGAAAACGACACACAAAATCACACACCACCCCTAGGGTACGCCTCACTGTTGCCTTGCCTCGAAAGGTGATCGTCGAGTAGAGGATGTCTTAGTAAGTCCTCATGATCCGGGAACCTGGCATGAGGGTAGCTTCTAAGGTATCTTCCTATTGCTCTGGTGATCACTATGTCCCGAACCTCGAATTGACCCGAACACCTCCAACGGTGGTGCTACCTACCTCTCAATGGTGGGATGGCACTACTTTAAAGGACGTTTACACAGACGAATTCCTTAGGGTAGGTAGGTTCTCGTAGATACTTGCTCTAATTTCAAAACAAATCAAAAATACTTTTCACACCGACACCTTTTCAAAAAGCTTTCGAAAGCAATTTTTCAAACACTCTTGAGGACCGATACAAGAGTCGAACTGGAATTTTCAAAGAAACTTTTTTTAAAACCCACATTTGAAAAGCAAACAAACCATTTTTGAAAACACAAATGAGCAAGTATCTAAGAGCCCATGGATAACCATGGATAGAAAGGGTGCTAACACCTTCCCTTTCTATAACCTACCTCCCGAACCGAGAGCAATCTCTTTAAGGAATTTTTCTGTGCTTTTGTCCTTTCCATTTGGAGAAAATAAAAGACGGTGGCGACTCTTGCTTCCGCGACATTTCGCGAACCAGCTTTAAAACAGTCAATTCCAGATCCACCGATCACAGAACTGGCGACTCTGCTGGGGATAAACTTAAAGTGAGGTGTACCTTAGGGTTAGTTCATAACTGTGTTTTCAATTGTATTGACTTGTCTACTTTAAATTTGTGGGTTGCATGGGAGTTACATAGATCCTAACCCGGATCTGGGGGATACCCTATTTAGGTAGCATAAGTTGTGAGGGACCTGTCCGGCATAGACTAACATGGGTGAAACAGTGGCTACGTTGGTGTGGCACCTTGGTCTGTACCGATATCCCTTGTGTTGCAACGAGGAGAATATGGGTCTTCTGAGGAGTCATTAAGCACCAACAACCTTAGAACCTTAATTAACACAACTTGGCCATTAGAACAGTAGCAGTATGCTACGCCCATTGAGGCTAAACTCTCGTGATGGTTCTGGCCGCAAGAAAAGATTGCGATGCTGGAGTTATGACCGATTGAGGGTAGTCAATGATATTGGGATCCTCTAAGACCTCGGTTACTTTGATAGGACAAGTATGAACCAACAAACTGAATGAGGGTAATACCTAGACCTCATGCTGGCCTAAACTTTAAGGGTCTGTCTTGTATGACTTGTGTGCCTTACCATGTTTGCCTTTGTATCTATTTGTGGTGTGCTTTATCATAACATCATAACATCATGAGCATTGCATGCATCCTGCATAAGGGCTGACCATTTCAAAGACAAGAGGGTTTCACCTTTGCTCTGTTTTGTAGGACATCATGATGCCTGTGCGAAGGAATACTATCCGGTTCAACTTTGTTCACTCACCTGAGTTGCTTGAAGAGTTGGTTAGCAGAATTCCAAATACCACTTCCTTCATTCAGAGGCATGGTTCTCTTCTCAGTTTAGTCACTGCAAAGCGGGATCAACAGTTGATGAGTGTTCTGACCCAGTTCTATGACCCTCTGTACCAGTGCTTCACCTTTCAAGACTTCCAGCTGGTCCCTACCCTGAAAGAGTTCTCTGATTTGCTTGGTATCCCTATCTTGGATCAGACTCCCTTTACTGGTTGGGAAAAGACCCTTAGGCTTGAGGAGGTTGCTGCAGCTCTTCCCTTGACACATCAAGAGGTAATGGACAACTGGGTAACTAGAAGCGGAGTTAAGGGTTTCTTGGCCAAGTTTCTGATTGGTAAAGCTAACAGTTTCTGGAATGACCTGGACTTTAGGGCATATGAAGACATCCTAGCTCTCTTAATCTATGGGTTAGTCTTGTTTCCTAATCCTGACAACTTCATCAATATCACTGCCATAAGGATCTTTATGTCTCAGAATCCTGTACCCACTCTCTTGGGTGACATCCTGCAACAACTTCATGCTCGTACTGCCCGAAGACGAGGAACCCTGTGGTGTTGTATCCCTTTGTTGGTGAGGTGGTTTATTTCGCACCTCTCCAAGTTCGTGCTGAAGAACCAAGAAGGAAGAGGTTGGGCTCATAGGTTAATGTCTCTCACCGATAAAGACATCGTTTGGACTTGCAGAGGTTTGGATGAGATAGCTATTATTGATCGATACGGGGAATACCCTAATGTTCCTCTGATTGGTACCCAAGGAGGAATCTCTTACAATCCATGTCTAGCGCTCCGTCAGTTTGGAAGAGCCAGAAGAGCAGGGCCTCATGAGATGTTGGTGCCTCACATCAGTTTTGAGTTTCAGGTGGATAGTGACGAGCTGCGTCGTAGGTTCATCAAGGCTTGGGACAAAGTTCATAAAGCTGACCCACAAGAGTTGGGGCCAAAGACTTCTTTACCTATGGAAGCCTATTACAAATGGGTTCGCATCCGTGCTCAGAAGTTAGGTATGCCATACGAAGCCGTCAGACCTATCATTCTTGAGTATCCTGACAAAGATGGTGTTCCTCCAACTGTCCTTCCTCCTCAGATACCTACTGATTATGAGACATTAAAGAGATCTTGGTCGCAACTGCGAGAAGAACGGGATTCTTACCGGGAAAAGTTCAACGAGTAGGAATTGAAGATCCAGAAGCTGACAAAGCAATTGGAGAATGAGCGAGCTCTGAATGCTTACATCCGTACTGAGAAGAGGAGACCATGGGATCAATAAGGAGCTCTGAATGTTCTTTTACAGTTTTATTTCCCTTTTCAGTATTTCCTTTCATGTAACGCCTAAAGGCAACCTGTTGAACAATTTAAGTTTCAAAGTTGAATCTAATGAAGTGTGTTCCTTTTTGTTTACAAAGTTGATTCCCGATTGTCTTTGAAAACATAAATCATACGCATTCCATTCATCATGTGCATAGCAGGTTTTCTTCTTTTCAGGTTGCTTACCATTCTTCGCTGTTTATTTCAGCATCATGAATCCTGACTCATCATCAACCGAGATGTCCATCAAGGCTCTTCAGGCGCAGAATGCGCAATTTCAAGAACTAATCATGGGTTTGGCTCAGGGCCAAGAAGAGCTGAAGGCTCTGCTCTTGAAGAAGGAGAAGAAGAAGAAGAGGAGAACTGTTCTTTTTAACACGGGACGAAGGTTTGGCAACACTCTGCAAAATGAAGAGGCTGGTTCTTCTATTGGCAAGGGTAGTCCCCAAGGGGGAAAAGGTCCTAGTCCGGTAGTCTCTGACAACGAGACCGATTTTGATGAGGAGCAGTATCCTCCTGCAGAAGACAGATACAAGCAGTTGGAGGACAGACTGAATGCTATGGAGATCCAACAAGTGCCTGGGCTGGATTTTGGAGATTTGGGTTTGTCTACTGGTGTGATCATTCCTCATAAGTTCAAAGCACCATCCTTTACCAAGTATGACGGGGCGTCTTGTCCCAAGCTACACCTCAGATCCTGCATGCAGAAGATTCAACCGTACTCAGTGGATAATAACTTGTGGATCCACTTCTTCCAGGAGAGTCTTTCAGGGACTCATCTCGAATGGTTCTATCAGCTGGATGGGACCAAGGTTCGTAACTGGGAGGAGTTGGCTACTACTTTCTATAAGCAGTATCAATATAATGCCGACCTTGCCCCTACACGTACCCAACTCCAGGGTATGTCGTTAGGTTCAAGCGAAGGTTTTAAAGAGTACACTCAGAAGTGGAGGGATCTGGCTGGCAGGGTGCAGCCTCCGTTGACTGATCGAGAGTTGGTAGACATGTTCTTGGGGACCCTATCTGGGCCGTTTTTCAACCATCTTATCGGTAACTCATCTGCAGGGTTTACTGATCTTATTCTAACTGGAGAGAGAATAGAGGCTGGGTTGAAGTCTGGTAAGATTCAGAAAGGGGCATCTACAAGTACTGAGAAGAAACCCTTCAAGAAGGAGGCCAGTGCTGTATATGGCTCTAGAAGACAAGAGAAATCTGAACGCCACCAATCTGTCAGTGCGGTAATGATTGCTAAGCCTGCTGCCGCTCCTCGGCAAACCAATCCTCAAAGGGCTGAAAGACCCCGGAGAGAGTTTACCCGTTTGAGTATGACTCTATCACAAATCTTGCCGCAGTTGCTGTCCACCAACCTAGTGACTGTCAGAGAGGCCCCAAAAGTTGTAAACACTGCCTCTCCCAAATACAATCCAAATGCCCGCTGTTCTTATCACTCCGATAGCCCGGGGCATTCCACTGATGACTGTTGGGCCTTAAGGAACAAGCTGCAGGACCTTATTGACGCCAAGGAGGTACAATTTGAGGCATCTGAGAAGCCTAATGTAGTGACAGCTCCCCTGCCTGCTCATGGAGTGAATGCTATTGGGGACGGAGATGAAGTGGATGAAGCTGAGTTTGATAGCTGGATCTACCCGGCAACCGACAGTGGACCTAGCAATTGGAGTGCAAAGGACAATCTACCTGTTTCTCTTGTTACTGAGTAATGAATTCCTATGTTTTTGGCATTTGTAATAAACACTTAAAACTCTATGGCCCGGTGCCTTACCCGGGGCACCGTGGCTTCGTTTGTGAGGGCATATAAATTGTCATTTCATATATCATAAATAAAAATCTTGGACGTCTTCTCGCATCTCAAATCTTATGTTCCTTTTCTGTCTTTCCTTCCTTTATATATTTCAAAACAACTGTATTTACACACACTCACTCATACAGGTTTCAATCCACTCTGGATCTCACTGGTAACGACTCTGCTACTGCCAGTTATGACTTCGAAAATCCGATCAACTTAGCCGAAGACGAAGGTGAAGATGATTGCGAAGTGCCTGGCGAGCTTGTAAGACTGTTACTCCAGGAAGAGAGGGCAATTCAACCACACGAAGAGCCAGTGGAAACAATAAATCTGGGTACTGATACAGACAGGAAAGAAGTTAAGATCGGTGCCAACCTAGAGCTCAGCATGAAGCAACGGTTGACTAAGATGCTACATGATTATATGGAGATATTTGCCTGGTCCTACGAAGACATGCCCGGGTTGGATACCGATATTGTGGTCCATCACTTGCCTACTAAGGAAGACTGCCCTCCGGTTAAGCAAAAGGTCCGCCGTATGCGTCCAGAGATGTCTGAGAAGATCAAAGCTGAGGTTATGAAACAGTTTGATGCCGGGTTCCTTGCAGTGACTTCTTACCCTCAGTGGGTTGCTAATGTGGTGCCGGTACCAAAGAAGGACGGTAAGGTCAGAATGTGTGTCGACTACAGGGATCTGAACAGGGCCAGCCCCAAAGATGGCTTCCCCCTACCTCACATTGATGTCCTTGTTGATAATACAGCTCAGCATAAGGTGTTCTCTTTCATGGATGGTTTTTCAGGTTACAATCAGATCAAGATGGCACCTGAAGACATGGAAAAGACTACATTTGTTACTCAGTGGGGCACCTTCTGCTATAAGGTCATGCCTTTTGGACTGAAAAATGTTGGGGCAACCTACCAACGTGCCATGGTTGCTTTATTTCATGACATGATCCACCATGAGATAGAAGTGTATGTTGACGACATGATCGCAAGGTCCCAGACTGAGGAAGAGCACTTAGATCATCTGCATAAATTGTTTGACCGTCTGAAGTTGTACAAGCTGAGGTTGAACCCGAACAAGTGCACCTTCGGGGTAAGATCTGGAAAGTTGCTAGGCTTTGTTGTAAGTGATAAGGGTATTCAAGTGGACCCTGCCAAGGTTAAAGCTATTCAAGAGATGCCAGTTCCTAAGACGGAGAAAGAGGTCAGAGGCTTTTTAGGACGCCTGAATTACATTGCTCGGTTCATCTCGCATCTGACTGCTACTTGTGAGCCAATCTTCAAGCTGCTGAAGAAAGATCAGGTAGTACGTTGGAATGATGAATGTCAGGCCGCTTTTGACAGAATCAAGGAGTATCTCCAAGAACCACCCATCCTTATGCCACCGGTTGAAGGGAGACCTCTGATATTATACCTGACGGTACTTGACAACTTAATGGGGTGTGTGCTGGGGCAACATGACGAGTCTGGCCGAAAAGAGCATGCCATTTATTACCTTAGCAAAAAGTTTACCGACTGTGAGACCCGATACTCACTGCTTGAGAAAACTTGTTGCGCTTTGGTATGGGCTGCTCGCCGGCTGAGACAGTATATGCTGACTCACACTACCTTGTTAATCTCAAAGATGGATCCTATAAAGTACATATTTGAAAAGCCTGCTCTGTCTGGGAGAATAGCAAGATGGCAAATGATCTTGATGGAATACGACATTCAATACATGACTCAGAAAGCCATCAAGGGAAGTGTGTTGGCAGACCACTTGGCACATCAGGCAGTAGACGACTATCAGTCAATGAACTTCGAGTTTCCGGACGAGAGCATCATGATTGTGACTGATTATGAAGTACCTGGACCGGATGAAGGACCTGAGGAAGGATCCCGATGGTCTATGCACTTTGACGGAGCCTCCAATGCTTTGGGTAACGGTATCGGTGTTGTGATAATATCCCCCCAAGGCACTCATACTCCACTCACTGCCCGGCTATGTTTCAACTGTACCAACAACATGGCAGAGTATGAGGCATGCATCATGGGTCTTCAAGCTGCGATCGACTTAAGGATCAAGTTTCTGAGTGTCTTCGGAGATTCCGCTCTTGTGATCAATCAGATCAAAGGAGAGTGGGATACGAAACATCTGAATCTTATTCCTTACAGAGAATGTGTGTTGACCTTGATCCCCCACTTCACGAAGATAACCTTTGAACATTTCCCAAGAGAGGAGAATCAGATGGCGGACGCGTTAGCTACAATGTCTTCTATGTTCAAGGTCAAATGGGACAATGAGGCTCCCCGGATCATCATTTGGAAACTGGACGAACCGGCATACTGTTGTGATCTCGAGACTGAGTTGGTAATTGAGAAGCCTTGGTACCATGAGGTAAAGAGATATCTGGAAGCTCAGGAATACCCGGAAGGTGCATCTGTCAACGATAAAAAGTTTTTGAGGAGGTTCGCAGCAAAGTTCTTCCTTAGCAACGGCATCTTGTACAAGCGAAACCATGATTCGACCTTACTACGTTGTGTGGATAAGACTGAAGCAGAAAGGATCATGGAAGAGCTACATGAAGGGACCTTTGGTACACATTCCAGTGGGCACACTATGGCAAAGAAGATCCTACGGGCAGGGTATTTCTGGTCCACCATGGAGGCTGACTGCTACCAACATTCTCGGACATGCCATAAATGCCAGATATATGCAGACAAGGTGCATGTTCCTCCAGTTCCTCTAAATGTTCTGACTGCGCCTTGGCCGTTTGCAATGTGGGGCATAGACATGATCGGTGAGATTAAACCTACGGCATCTAACGGGCATCGCTTCATCCTGGTAGCGATCGACTATTTCACGAAGTGGGTCGAAGCAGCTTCCTACGCTACGGTAACCAAGACTGTTGTGGCACGGTTCATTCGGCATAATCTGATCTGTCGATACGGCGTCCCAGAAAGAATTATTACAGACAACGGTACCAATCTGAATAACAAGATGATCACTGAGCTCTGCGAGCAGTTTAAGATACAGCACCACAACTCTTCTCCTTACAGACCGAAGATGAATGGGGCTGTAGAAGCAGCAAATAAGAATATCAAGAAAATTGTGCAGAAGATGACAGTGACTTATAAAGATTGGCACGAGATATTACCGTTCGCTCTACATGGGTACCGTACCTCAGCCAGGACGTTAACCGGGGCAACTCATTTCTCCTTGGTCTATGGTATGGAGGCAGTCTTACCGATCGAAGTGTAAATACCCTCTCTCCGGATAATGAAGGATGCAAATCTGAACAAAGATGATTGGATCCAGACACGACTTGATCAGCTAAACCTTATTGACGAAAAGAGACTTGCTGCTATCTGTCATGGTCAGACGTATCAGAAACGGATGATCAGGGCATTTAACAAAAAGGTCAGACCACAGGAATATCAAGTTGGGGATTTGGTAATCAAGCGAATCATCCTTCCTCAGAGTGATCCAAGGGGCAAATGGACCCCTACATATGAAGGGCCGTTTGTGGTTAAACATGTGTTCTCAGGAGGAGCCATGATTCTAACCAACACAGATGGTGACGACCTTCCTCATCCCGCCAATGCAGACATAGTAAAAAGATACTACGCATGAAAAAGACCCGCTAGGTTGACATACCTAGGCAAAAATTAGGGCTTCCCGGCGAACCAAAAGGGTTCGGGCAAAATGAAGGGATGAAATGAAAAAATCTGTACACCCGGCAAGTCGAAAACCTGAAAAGGCGGCTTGGGCAAAAATGGGTATCCCGGTGGACTGAAAACCCGAAAGGGCGGTCCGGGCAAAAGTTAGGGATAAAGCGTAATACTATGTCTCATTGGATCACTTTGCATCCAGAATCCGATATCTACATCAAGTTCAGACGGCATCGATCAGTTAGCTTCATCTTCAACCAAGGTCATCAAATGATGAGACGCTCGGAAATATAAAGGCAATAGCAGAGTTGAAACCCAGTGGGATCATTCATTTCACACAGCTGTTTTATTTTCTCTTGTACAAAATTGTATAAACTCTTTTGTTCGGCGGCGTTCTCTTACTAGGACGTCAGCCTCTTGTACATAAACGCCTATTTACAGGCAAATTCAAAAAATCAATACAAAAATCACTTTTCAGTTAAAATTGCCAATTGTTTTTCCTTTTCTGTTTTGTTTTGCGAAGAACGTCCAAGGTTCAATTTGTGATATATGCATTGACAATAATTTGCTAACTCATGAATATTTGCATACGAAACAAAGGATTAATTACAGGTAACATTAGAAACAGGGGCAATAAAGAGTTGTCTAAGCAATCTAATTGTTCTGTCCTCCAAGGTACCAAGGTAGGTTCAGCTGAAGAACATAACCAGCGTATCTTAATTCCCCAGAGAGTGAGCCAGCAAGCAGTATACTCTCCTCAAGCCAAGCTATATTATCAAACCTAAGGAAGTTGGGTATCCTCCCGCAGAACTCAACATTCCCCAGCAGTATACAAACATTCTTAACAAGCATCCCCGGCAGTCTTGACCTAAAGATTGTTCCCCGGCGGTATATCCAACATTCAGTGGAATCACTTCCCCGATACAATTCAAAACTTCCCCAAGAGAGTCCAATCTGGTTCCCCAGGAAAGTTGGAATCATCTCCCCAAGCAGTAAGCTTATCCCCAGTAGATTCTGGAAGCTTATCCCCGCAGAGCACGAACGCGTCTCCCGACTGTATTCAAAGAGTTATTCCCCTACCAAGGTATAACTGGGTTATCCTCAGCCAAAAGCCACAGAAAGAGCGCCCTCGACGAAGTCTTCTTATCCCCAGCGAAGTCCATTAACACTTCCAATACAACAAGGGTACCCCCAGCAAGTTATTATCAACAACTCAACAAAGTATCTCTCTCCCCATAGAGTATTGCTTCCCAGCAAGATCGTTATAGTACTTTTCTCCCCGCAGAGTAATCCATTCGCCAAGTTTATTCCCCAACGGAGTCATCTTCTCCTACCGATATTCTTGCAACTATCATCCCCAGCGGAAGCAAAGATCTATTATTCAACATCAGCCCAGGAGTGACTTCCCGGCACCCGTCAAGGATTTATTTTCCTAGACGACAAAAGATACATTCATAAACATCACATTTTCATACATCATAGCATGCATATACGCATCATATCTTACAAATCTCATCTATGTTGAGAACATCATTACTTGATCCATATCATGTATTGCATATGACTGACCTTTACCTTTCAGGAAAGATCCAGTTAAGTTCTCAGCTATAGTTCAAGACCTAGACCGGTTCAGTTAAATCGACCCTAAGATTTCTCTGTTTCTTATCCAGTCAAAGGCCTTCTCTGGTTCAGTCAGATCGACCCTAAGATCTCCCTGTTTCTTATCCAGTTGAAGATTTCAAGACCTAGACCGGTTCAGTTAAATCGACCCTAAGATTTTTCTGTTTCTTATCCAGTCAAAGGCCTTCTCTAGTTCAGCTAAATCGACCCCTAACAGATTTTCCTGATAAAGACTCAGTAGAAGATATCCAAGATTCTCTCAATGATTACTGTTGAGGTTGAAGTCGCCCAAGATTCTCTCAATGATTACTGTTGAGGTTGAAGTCATCCAAGATTCTCTCAATGATTACTGTTGAGGTTGAAGTCGCCTATGGTTCTCTCCCCGTTACTGCGGAGGTAGTAATCACCCCAAGATTCTCTCAATGATTACTGTTGAGGTTGAAGTCGCCTATGGTTCTCTCCCCGTTACTGCGGAGGTAGTAATCGTCCCCAGATTCTCTCAGCGTTACTGTTGAGATAGTAATCACCCCAAGATTCTCTCAATGATTACTATTGAGGTTGAAGTCGCCTATGGTTCTCTCCCCGTTACTGCGGAGGTAGTAATCGTCCCCAGATTCTCTCAGCGTTACTGCGGAGGTAGTAATCGTCCCCAGATTCTCTCAGCGTTATTGTTGAGGTAGTAATCGCCCAAGGTTCTCTCGGCGTTCCTGTTGAGGTAGTAACCATCCCTGGTTCATTCATCACCTTTTGAAGCTCCAGATCCATATCCTGTAACCAGTCAGGACACATCTATACAAAGAATCTGAAGACCAGCTCCTGTAACGGGTCAGGTAATCCTTTTCTTTTGCAGGTACGCAAGTTCTCGCTAAGGAATCTCTTACGCGATTGACACCCAGATGGCGTCTATAAGCCTATCCACCTTCCATCATCTCTTAGCGTGGCATCTATAAGCCCATCATCCTATTCATCAAATCTCCAAATGGCATCTGTAAGCCCATTCCCCACCATCACACTGCTACTATGTGAGCGCAAATTTTTGGGCACTCTAGTGTTCAATCATCTTCCACCTTCGGATTACGAAAGGCACGTCAACCAATCTGCATCCTCAGGTCTAAGAAGATTGAACAGGGGCAACTGTTGTACCCCAAAATTTTCCCTCCCATATTCTTCAAAATTTGCCAAGTCAAAGCTTCAAAATTCCCCAAGGGTTGCACAGTTCAAGGGCCTCCTAACAGTCAAAAATTAGGGTTTTGGTTCTGACAAAGAAAATGAAGTTTCCAAGGGTCCAATCAAGTCCCACATGCCTACAAACATGGTCAAGCATCCTCATACCAAGTTTCAAGACTTACAGTACAAAATTGCACAGTCAAAAACCCTAATTGCACTACAGTCAACTGTAGGGGCAAAATGGTCATTTGACAGTCAAAAGTTCAAATTTTTGGTCAACATATCATTTTGAAGCCACAAACATCATTTGATCAATGCTTGATCATGATTCTCAAAGCTTGGCTCAAAAAGTCTCAAGATGCAAAGGTTTCCATATTTGGACAGTTGAAAAAGTCAACTGTAACTTGACCAAGGCATAACTTTCACATGGATTATCAGAAAAATTCCATCCAAAGCTCATTTTGAAGAGAAATACATTTCCTACAACTCCTATTCACACTTCAAGTCCAATAAATGCTCTCACAAAAAGTTATCAATTTCAACATTATAGGTCATTTTCAAAAGTCAACAAAAAGGGATTTTAAGTCAAAGGCCATAACTTGAGATTGGTAAATCAAAATGACATGGGACCAAAGGCATTGGTTAGAGGACTCAAAGACCTTTCCAAAATGTCCAAGAACATGAGCAAAGCCTAAAAATTGAGCAAGATATACCTTGTGGAAGTTGGGAAATTTTTGGGTATTTTGAAAAGTCAACATTGCTTCAAATGCCTTAAAAATGCTAATGGGCCTCTTTTTCTTCCAAGAATCATTATCCAAGGCATGTGCACGACCATTTGGCCCAAAGGGAAGTTTTTCATCATTTTTATTTATTTAATTGAATTTTTAAATGCTAATAATTCATTTAATTGAATTAAATATGTGGAAAATACTAAACCTAGGTTTTTTAAATCTTTTTATGCATGGAATACACTCAATATTTCGTGCATGATCAGATTTAGAAAGAATCATGGTGATTGGATATGATTGGAACCAAAATATGCATGAAAAAGATTGGAAAATTATGGCATGGAAATCAAATATTTTCTCATCAATTCAAAGGTTCTTTGGATCAATTTCTCAACCCTAATCACTCATACATATATATACATACTAACCCTAGTGATCAGAACCTCCCAGCTGCGCTATACATCCATAACCAAACTTGAGTTTTTTGACAAAAATTCCAAAACTGAAAACTAGGTTACAGTGCGATTCAAGGTCAAATACTTATTCCATTGTGTTCCTGAAGCTTCAAGGAACATATACTGATCAAAACCATTGTCCCTAACACAGGAAATAGGTAGAACGATCTTGACCGGTTCAAGCTTTTTTTCAGATTCTTGAATCATAATTCATGCATTATTTGTAAATTTTAATATTGGATTTGTATTCATTGTATCATTCTGAAGCTAACTGTGTGCTTTGATTGAGTTTTTATACACCATACGCGATTTCACCATGGGCGATTATTAGGGTTACCAAGCTGTGAAATTGGGCGTTTTTGCATATTGTAAAATTAGGACACCTCGATGCCATGGTTGAAATCAGGGAGCTTGGACGGTTCTGATACACACCTCGCGCCCAATTTCTGATCCAAGACGGCCTAATCACTATTTTGGAAAGAAGCATATTTTGGGGGGGTTTAAAACCCCCGCTAACCTTCTTTTATTTTCAGGGTTCAACGAAGAAGAAGGGTATGTGGCAAGCGATGGTTGGTTGATTTGAATCCAACGCGCGTTTTTTTTGTTTTTCTATGCCACTGACCCATTTTCCATTATAATATTTATGTGTCGTGTAATAAACAAAGTGTTCAGATGGCTCAAATGGCAGGCGTGTGGATTGGTAATCCCTGGGACCTGGGTTCGAATCCCAGGTCCCCCTTTCTATTCCATAATATTTTTCATAATGTCATCCTATGCAGCGCAAGTTTCAGTGTCCACCATGCAACTCACAATCCAGCGTGCCACGCATCTCAGGATCCCAATCAAAAGGTGGAGGCTTAAAGAACATCATGTGCCTTAGTCAATACACATGCACGCCAGCGTCAAAGTCAAATGAGGCCATAGACAAGTGGGCCAGAATTACTGGACTTTACCTCCAATTTGGGGACAGACCCCCCAAGGTTTTGATTTTTATTTTCTTTCTTATTTTATTTATTTCAATTATTTCTCTTTTTAAATTCCTTATTTTTAATTTATTTTCATAAACTATAAAAAATAATACAAAAAAATCAGAAAAGACAAAATTAAAAATATATTTTATTTTAATATTTTTTTTAAGTAAATATCATTAATTAATTTAGCTTTGTAAAATTAGGTTTAATTCAAACATTTTTCTTAATAAATTAAAAATTTGTAGAATTAGGGTTTTAATCAATTTTTATCCTTTTTATTTTCTTTTCACTAATAATTAATTATTTATTTTTTATAAATCAAATTGCCATTAATTAATTAATTTAATTTTAGGTTTAAATTTTAACATGTTTTTTCTTAATAAATAAAAGTTGTAGAATTAGGGTTAATTAGTTAATTTCATTAAATTCTCATAAAAAAACCATAAATCCAAAAAGACCAAAAATAATTTCTTTTTTCATTTTAATTTAATTAATTTGTTAGTAATAATTTAATTTCATTTAAAAATGGTCCAACGCCCTCGCTTGCGATTTTTTTATTCTCTTTGCGCATTTTATTTATTTCCTTCTTTTAAATATTTATGTAACTCTCCCAAAGCCTTGTAAACTCGGACATTTTATTTCTCGCACTTTACTTTATTTCTTTATTTTCTGTCAAATCGGGTCCTGGATTTTAATTTGGCGATGTGGACCTGCGCCTTTGTAATAGCTTAGGAACTTTAATTTTCTCGCAATTTTTAACTGTTAATAAATGCATGCAAGAATGAATGACAAAAATAAAAACAAACGCGTAGATCACCCATGACATGACAAAAGACAAAAATAAATGAAAACGACACACAAAATCACACACCACCCCTAGGGTACGCCTCACTGTTGCCTTGCCTCGAAAGGTGATCGTCGAGTAGAGGATGTCTTACTAAGTCCTCATGATCCGGGAACCTGGCATGAGGGTAGCTTCTAAGGTATCTTCCTATTGCTCTGGTGATCACTATGTCCCGAACCTCGAATTGACTCGAACACCTCCAACGGTGGTGCTACCTACCTCTCAATGGTGGGATGGCACTACTTTAAAGGACGTTTACACAGACGAATTCCTTAGGGTAGGTAGGTTCTCGTAGATACTTGCTCTAATTTCAAAACAAATCAAAAATACTTTTCACACCGACACCTTTTCAAAAAGCTTTCGAAAGCAATTTTTCAAACACTCTTGAGGACCGATACAAGAGTCGAACTGGAATTTTCAAAGAAACTTTTTTTAAAACCCACAGTTGAAAAGCAAACAAACCATTTTTGAAAACACAAATGAGCAAGTATCTAAGAGCCCATGGATAACCATGGATAGAAAGGGTGCTAACACCTTCCCTTTCTATAACCTACCTCCCGAACCGAGAGCAATCTCTTTAAGGAATTTTTCTGTGCTTTTGTCCTTTCCATTTGGAGAAAATAAAAGACGGTGGCGACTCTTGCTTCCGCGACATTTCGCGAACCAGCTTTAAAACAGTCAATTCCAGATCCACCGATCACACCAAGTATCAATGGACCCAGGAGGCAAAGTGGTAAACCACGTGAAGGCGTTTTTAGTCAGGGAACTTGGGAAGTATTTGATCTTGAGATCTTCATTATTGGCTATATCTCCCGCTTCGGTTAGATATCTGGCTATGTGTTCGACTGTTGACTCATTGGTATCCCCAGCGAACTTTGTAAATTTAGGGACTTTATATCCCCTTGGTAAATCAGTATGCATTATGCAATCTAATATAGGAGAAGCATAATTTGGCCTTCTAATTCCTGTGTTGAGGCCATTATGGGCCATGACTCTCTCTATCATGGTGGTTAGATTGTTTTCTGCCAAGATGTTATCGTTTCGAATTCTATGAACGACAGCATCAGCATCTTGATTTCGACCTACCATGACAACCCCCCTAGGTTGTTCTTCTCGAAACTTTGGGACTTCTAGCCTTTCGACCCTTACCCCTGGTTCCATAATTTCTCTTTGTGGGCCTGGGATCATTGGAGCTTCTAGCCTTTGTGCCCTTGCCCCCAAGTTAACTTCTTCTCTAGGTGGTCTATAGTTTGGGTCGTTAGCAATTTGTTCCATAACAGGCATGTTTGCTCGAACTCCCGCCTGATTCTGCCTACGCCTTTCTGGGGGAGCAAAGAAATCTGCTATTCGACTCATGTTATCAGCGTTTTCTCTGTTTGTCACATTCTGTACTATTGGGGCAAATATTTCCTGCATAGTTTGTGCTAATACCCCTATCATATTATGGTTACTGTCATCCATCAATTGCCTAAAAGCCAACTGGTTTTCTGTGGTTAAAATAGGCATTATGCTATAACCCACTGACCCTTGGTTATTTGTCATAAACTGATTCGCCCCAGACCCAGACCCTAATTATGGTGATGAATTCGATGTGGAATTGTGTAAACCTGCCATAAAAGATGTTGGCATTCCGTAAGAGGAATTTCTGGTTCTATTACCATCGAAACCGGGTGGTCTAGTTAGTGGAGTGGCGAAATGGGTTTGTGTCCCTGATGGTGGAACAAATCCCCCAGGATAACCAATGGTTCTAGTATTTCCTAAGATCGAACTATTAGTTGATACGCCACTTGCTCCATTAGTGGCTATATTACTGGTAGAAGATGCAACAGACTGTGCATTCGAAGGGATCACATTAGACGTTCCCATCGAAGCGGACACATTAGTGCCTGTTGTATGTGGGGCATTTTGTTCCCCTTGTTGATTGTCAGAATTAGACATCTTGTTCAAACGTTTTCTTCTGGATAAGGGTTGGTTGCTGTTGTTTATTTTACCACTTCTTAGGTTCATAAAACAACAAACTTCTTAGGCTCCAACATTTTTATAATGGTTATGTCTCAACAATCTTTATTTCTAATGTCCAATTATTGGTCCCACCGGATGTGCCAATTTGTTTCCAGTGATTTCTGGTAAACAACCGCTAGTCTTCCAAACTATCGAATAAACTTACTGTCTGTTATTCAATTTCTCTGGTAACTCGCAGGATCGACTAGATTGATCCTAGGACTTGTTGGTCATTAGGGTAACTCTCATGATCGAACAGGTATTCATGGTTGGTATTTAGAATGTTGTGTAGGTGTTTGACTTATTTCGATTTCTCTCTTAAAGATCTAAAGGTGTGATCAAAATATATGTGCGCGAAACTAAATTGCATGAATAAATGTTAATTGTAAAGACATGTAAAATTGCATAAAAGACAAGTAAATGGCTTCGAAACGTAAAACAAAACAGTTAATGTAAAAGATTCGAAATGCGAAGAAAGCGTTTAATGCAAGAAATCTGTAAAATGACTTTAAGTAAAATAGGCGTTCGAAGGATAAAAACTTGAAGATAAAGGCATGAAAAATATGACAGTTTTCTGAAATGTAAAGTGTTTGAAATGGAAAGAAAGCATTTAAATGTAAGGCATCAATGAAAAGATTTCGAATAAAAAGACTTTAAATGAGAAAACTTGTAAATGGTATTTGGCAGAAAGATAAAGGAAAGTGATGGAAATGATAAAGGGTTTTCATTAAATCATAAACATGTGGTGCTATCATACGTACATTGCTCTTGCATTCGTTTCCCTAGTCATGTGGTAATTTGAATGTTTACTGAGTATTTTTGTACAATAGATATGACACACGAAATCCTAATACTAAGACTTCTATTTATACTACTTCGACCATAACGGTCCTGCTATAAGATTCTGCCACGTTCAGAACATGCAGAACAATGCCTCTCTCTTGTTTCCACGTGTCTTCAAATGCTCCAGCACATAAATTTCAAACTTCGAATGTCCCGCTTGCATTTGAATTTCAAATGTTTTGGTACTTCTCCGCTTCGAACGCACTTCTTAGACACAGCCTTGTTGTCATTTCGAGACTTCTTTAGATATGTTCCCATAATTGCCACTCGAAGCTCCAAGCTTTGATATGCTCATTCGAAACACTGCTTCTGCTATTTCGAAACATGATGCTTTGTTTCATTTCAATCGAAACGTCCAATTCACTTGGCTTCTAATAATATTATCAAAATCTTCAGCCAACACGCATTTACTGATGATTTCAGTAGATATGGTTATGTGTATTTAATGAAACACAAATCTGAAACCTTTGAAAAATTCAAGGAATTCAAGAATGAAGTACAAAACCAACTAGGTAAGAATATTAAAGTTCTTCGATCAGATCGAGGCGGTGAATATTTAAGCCTATAGTTTGATGACCATCTAAAGGAATGTGGGATTTTATCCCAACTTACTCCTCCTGGAACACCACAATGGAATGGTGTATCTGAGAGAAGAAATCGAACCTTGTTAGACATGGTCCGATCCATGATGAGTCACGCCGATCTTCCGAACTCCTTTTGGGGACATACACTATTGACTGCAGCTTACACACTTAACCGGGTTCCATCCAAAAAGGTTGAGAAGACACCATATGAGATATGGAGTGGTAAGAAACCACATATGTCTTACATGAAGATTTGTGGTTGCGAAGTTTATGTGAAACGACAAATTTCAACTAAGCTTGAGCCCAAATCTGACAAATGCTTATTTGTGGGGTATCCTAAAGAAACAAGAAGATATTACTTCTACAATCCTTCTGAGGGCAAAGTGTTTGTCGCTCGAACTGGAGTTTTTCTGGAAAAGGATTATATTTCCAAAAGAATCAGTGGGAGGAAAATAGAGCTTGAAGAAATTCAAGAACCACAAAGCATTGATACACCTATGGAGGAATTAGAGCAGGAAACACAAGTAGTTGTGGAAGATCAACCTGCTCAAGTAGAACAAGATTAGCGTAGGTCAAGCAGGATACGTCAACAACATGATAGATATGGATATCTCATAAGTGATCAGGGTGATGTATTACTCATGGATTAAGATAAGCCTGTGACCTACCAAGAGGCCATAACTGGTCCTGAGTCCGAGAAGTGGCTAGAAGCCATGAAATCTGAAATGGATTCCATGTACACAAACCAGGTTTGGACCTTGGTAGAGCCTTCTATAGGAGTTAACCCTATAGGATGCAAGTGGGTCTTCAAAAAGAAGACTGACATGGATGGTAAGGTACATACCTATAAGGCAAGACTGGTTGCAAAAGGCTATAAACAAATTCATGGGGTTGACTATGATGAAACCTTTTCACCAGTTGCAATGCTTAAATCTGTTCGGATTTTACTTGCTATCGCTGCATATCATGATTATGAAATATGGCAGATGGATGTCAAAACTACTTTCCTTAATGGGAATCTTCTTGAGGATGTGTACATGACACAACCTGAAGGATTTGACATACCAGAGGAAGCCCAAAAGATATGTAAGTTACAGCGATCAATTTATGGATTGAAGCAAGCTTCCAGAAGCTAGAATCTTCGTTTTGATGAAACAGTAAAACAATATGGATTCATCAAGAATGAAGATGAGCCTTGTGTCTACAAGAAGGTTAGTGGGAGCATGATCATATTCCTGGTATTATATGTAGATGACATATTACTCATTGGAAACGATGTCCCTACCTTGCAACAAGTGAAGACTTGGTTAGGGAAATGCTTTTCAGTGAAGGACCTAGGTGAAGCAGCCTATATATTAGGAATCAGGATCTATAGAGATAGGTCACAAAAACTGCTTGGCCTAAGTCAGAGTACATACATAGAAAAAGTGTTGAGACGCTTTAATATGCATGATTCCAAGAAAGGATTCATACCTATGCAACATGGCATGTGTCTGTCAAAAACACAATCCCCTTCAAGTAAGGAAGAAAGGGATCGCATGGATAAGATTCCATATGCATCTGCAATAGGATCTATCATGTATGCCATGCTATGTACTCGACCAGATGTCTCGTATTCTTTAAGTGCAACGAGTAGGTACCAGTCTAATCCCGGTGATGCTCATTGAGTAGCTGTCAAGAATATCCTTAAGTACTTGAGAAGCACTAAGGACTCATTCTTGATATATGGAGGTCAGGAAGAGCTTGCTGTAATTGGATACACCGATGCTAGCTTCCAGACAGATAAGGATGACTTTAGATCGCAATCTGGTTATGTGTTTTGTTTAAATGGTGGCGCTGTGAGCTGAAAAAGTTCAAAGCAAGATACAGTTGCTGATTCTACAACCGAGGCTGAGTATATTGCTGCCTCAACTGCAGCAAATGAAGTTGTTTGGATCAAGAAGTTCATTAGTGAACTTGGCATAGTCCATAGCATTGTGGATCCCATTGATCTCTATTGTGATAACAATGGTGCTATCGCACAAGCTAAGGAGCCTAGATCTCACCAACGATCCAAACACATACTTAGGCGTTATCATCTCATTCGAGAGATAATCGATCGGGGAGATGTGAAAATATGCAGAGTACCTACACTTGACAATGTTGCTGACCCATTAACAAAGCCTCTTGCGCAGCTGAAGCATGATGGACATACTAGATCTATGGGTATTAGGGGTATGCCTGATTGGCTCTAGTGCTAGTGGGAGATTGTTGGTGTAAGCCCTAGAGGCCAATACTTTTGGTACTTGTATCGAATTATTTATTAATAATAAAAGGCATTTCTTTATTATGTTTGCTTTCCAAAATAATAAAGTCCCTAGAATGGTTTATTGGTTTAATGAAATGTTAAGTGTGACTTAATCATGAGATCCCATTAAACATAAGACACTATTCTTAAAGTATCCGTAGTCAAGCTTTAATGTGAAGTGGGATAACATTAAAGCATTAAGATTATTATGAAGATAGATTGATGATCACATCTCATGGATCATAGATAAGGAGTTATCAAGTCTTGACATAGGTATGAATATTAGGAGTAATATTTATACTGGATTGACCCGCTATGAGAATACTACATAGAATGTTATGCAAAGTGTCATAAGTTATTCTCATGATGATAATGGTGTATACCACCCTTCGACCTGAAACCACTATGGACCCTAGATGTAGAGTCAAGTACTTTATTGCTGATCAAACGTCATCCGTAACTGGATGACTATAAAGACGGCTGATGTGTACTTCACAAAGCATGCTAAGGGACATGAGTGACCTAGATGGAATTTGCTCATCCTGCATAACAGGATAAATGTCTAAGGGCCCAATATTGAACTGGACAAGGGTGACACAGTGTATGCATTGTGTTAAATATAGACATGAGGGCAAAAGGATAATTGTACAACACAAATATTATCACGGAAAAGGTTTCGTCAGATCACATGACATTTTCGTGACTTGGGTAACAGTGATGTGTTGCTAGATACCGCTCACTGTTTATTATATTAAATGTGTGATTTAATATAATTGCCAACGTCGCGAAAACCTACAGGGTCACACACATAAGGACAGGTTGATGAGAGATAGAATAAATAAGGAACACCGTAAGGTACGGTGCACTTAAGTGTAATACGGAAAGTGGTAAGGTACCACGTGGATAAGTGATATATGGTACATCATAAGGTATGATGTCCATAAGCTTAATTGGGATTTTAGCTTATAGCCTTAATTGGGCTTTTAGCTTGTAGCCCACACGAGTGATTCTATAAATAGATCCCTTGTGATGAAGCAATTTCACTTGATGCAATTTCGTTTTTGATTTTATCTCTCACTCAAGGTTTCCGTTCGTGATCAGCTAGCACTGTGACCAGAAGCGATTTGTTCGTGTGGACTGAGTAGAGGCGTTGTTCTTCATCAACGCTCGTGATCACAACATCAAAGGTCTGAATCGCCACAAGAGGTAAATATTTCTATCACTGACCATGCTCATTCGTAAGGATCGCTAAAGGAAAATTTTAAATTCCGCTGCGCTTTTGATCGCAATTTTCCTTCAATTTTAGCTTCCAACTCTGCAATCTGCACCCTCAGCTGCGCATTATCTCAATCTATCTCCTTGACTGCTTTTTTTCTAGCCTCCTGGGCCTTCGACAAATCATTTACTCTAGAAGCGGATTCAGTAGCAGCATGCCAAGCAGCGGCCACTTGACCATTGGCTTCTTCGATCTCACGATTGAGAACTCTCTGACGGTTGTAATCCGCTGATACCTGGTCAACAATAAAGAGTAAATCCAAGATTACACTGGCCACATCCGGAGGAGCAACAAGAAGATCGACAACTTTCAAGATAGTCTTCAGAAAGGAAGGAGCTGTTGGTTCCCCCTCTAAAGTTAACATCAAATCTCTTTTAAAGATTTGTGCTTTAACTTTCTGAAGAGCCTCGTCGAAAGGGGAAGTCGAATTAGATCTTCCAGATGCAGTCGAGGCGCTGCGATCAGAGGAACTCTCCCGACCCTCTAGAATTGCAGTCAGATAACCTAACGGATTTTGTTGTTTCAGTAAGGCCAAATCCTCCTTGGTTCTGGATCCCGTCAAAGGGATACTTTCGTTGGCTGTAACAACCACGTTGGCCACTTGACTTGGAATTGTTTCAGTGCCTGGAGGATTTTGGTTTCCTTCAGCAAAAACTTCTTCACCGTCAGCCTCTGGGATCTCTACATTCTCCCTTTCTATTTCAGTTTCAACACTAGGGATACCTTCCTCCTCAGTCTCTCGCACTTCAACCAGCGGAACCCTAGTCTCCTCTTGGTTTCCTGCAGCTTCTTCTTCATCAGCTTCTTCTATGGTTTCGTGCTGAGGTTCAGAAGTCTGATTTACTTCGTCAGCTGAGCTCATAAAAGAGCCTTTCGCTGAAGAGGGCCTATAAGTAGGATCCCCTTCACTATTCAAGAGAGTGACTGAATCCTCGACATGAGTAGGAATTCGTATGGAAGTGCCAGCAGTGTCCTGGGAAATAGAAAGAATTTGTTTCTTTTATAATCCTCACAAAGCAAAAGAGAGTGGAGGAATAAATAATAAGCAGTCGAAGTAAAATACCTGGACTGGGATTTCAGCACCAGGACTAGAGTTGTCACTTTCGCTGGGATTGTTTAACCTAGAGATTACCTCCTGTTCAGTAGGTTCATTGATGACTACAAGAGGAAGCCTCCCAACTGTAGTTTTAATCTTGATTTTTGGACGAGGTTAGACGGCAGGAGATGGTTTTTTCAATCTTCGTCTCTGCAAAGGAACAAGAGGGGACTCCTCTTCTTCATCGCTAGAGATTTGGATCTCTTGAACCTTCCATTTTTTGGGGGTAGGTTTCTGAATATCCAGGAAATCAAGTCGAGGGGATCAGTACCTATGTTAGATAAAAAATGAGGGTATGAAGGAAAAGTAAATACCTTGGGAGAAGGGTTGACGGCGGAGTCTCCCCCTTTTGAACTCTCAGCAGTTTTCTTCGAGGCGGCTCTCTTGACAGCTAGACAGAAGATAAGGCAGCTATAGTTAATTAAGTGTCGAAAGACAAATATAAAATGAAGAGATGGAAAAGAATAATACCTTTCTTGACTCTGTCGAGAACCAGCTTAAACGCCTCACGTAGATGGTGGGCGAAGTCCTTCTCATCGAAGAACTCCTCGTCATAGTATTGTTTCCACCACGCCTCAAAAGTGACGGAACTCGGAAAATGAAGGTTAAAATCAAATAGGGTCAGTATAGTTCGACCAGAATACCTACGAATGTGCTTGGTAGCAGGCATCTTCTGAGTAATCTGCATTATAAAAAAGTAGCAGTTTCTCTCGAGGATAAATAGGTGAAGGGAGTGATTGAGCAATACCAAATTGTCGAGAGACAAGATTTGGTTGATAAGCAATTAAGCTCAATTGATTTTTTGAGCTCTTAATCTTAAGGGCATGATCCTGGGGTGCATAAACGATTCCCACATGCTCAAGAACTCATCAGTCACGTCATCATCCTCATTCGAAGGGTATGGTCTGGTGAACCATTCCGGACCAACTTTTCGACTGGAAAAGGGAGCCATAGTCGAAACAAAGCTCTTTCGCTCTGCAAACATTATTACAAAGCTTGTGAAAGCCTTCTGAAATTGTTGGCCTTCATCAGTGGGGGTTAGTAATGCAAGCCTGGTGCCTTCGACTCTCCTGTTCAAGATTTCAGGAGCCTCTTCGTTGATCTTGTTCTTTAAGGGAAGGAAAGATTCAAAGGTGGCATTGAGCCACAGCTGGAGAAGCCAAAAGGGACCAGATAGCAGCAAGCTCCCCCTGTCTCCTAGAACCTTAAGTTGAGTTACACCATTACTGATGGACTCATATAAGTTGGCCAAAATCAATTTGGCCAGGCAAAAGGGGTATATGTGGTGAAGCTGCGTTACGAGCGTCAACATCTTTTTCGTCACCTGCAGTGACTTAGTACCAAAAAAAAATCGAGACAGCCACATAGCCAAGAAGGCTATATGCTCCACCTCCGACACGGTACTAGAGGTTTTGTCATGAAAGTGGTTTATAAAGGTGGTGTAAGTAGGTTTTGTAGCAGCAAACCCAATAGGATCCTCAGACAAGTCTTCAGGGTCGAAATAGTCACCAGTGGGTCGAAGACCAGTGATGGCAGCTATGTCGAATAAAGTGGGGGTCATCATCCCACAAGGAAGATGAAAAGTGAAATATGCGCTATCCCAAAAGTATAATGAAGATACCAACATAAGGGGACAATAAGGCAATCATGTCTTCGACAGCATCACCAAGTCATAAATGCCCATCTCCTTCCAGACAGAAGCTTGCACCCTCTCCATTTTATTCAACCAGTCTGAGTATTCAGAAGAAAGGTTAGGGCTTGATCGAAAGATTCGATTCCCTTTGTTCATGAACTGGAGGTTGATATCATCTGTAGTTTGAGGATGTTGCTGGTTAGCCGGTGTAGCGTCTTCAGGGTCCTCCCTAGGTTTCTTTGCGCAACCTATGGGTCTAAGCCTTGGGTGAGTTGGAAAGAAGGCGCGGTTTTTCAAGGGATTTTCGACGCATGAAGATAATGGACCAGATATAGCGTACATGTTTCCACCGTATCTCATGGGAATGAGAAGCTGAGAATCATATTCTTCTCGCCATTCTTTCGTCATAGGTTCAACAATGTACTTGTTAGTCGAGGAAGAAGGAGGGTTGGTGGAAAAGATCTCTGGTGGTTACTGGACATCATTAGCGTTTTTTGGTTGAGGATTGTTTGGTGCATTTGAGAGGAAAGCCATTGTTGAGGTGTTGAGAGAAAAAACAAAGTTGACAGTACAATGTTGTGAGAAAGCAAGGGATTTGGAAATGCTGGAAATGGTAAAAGTTCCAAATAGAAAGGCTTGGAAGTATTTATAGCCTTCAGAAGAGGGAGATGTCTCGTCAAGGCCATTTAATGTTTCGCAGGTAGTGGGACACGTGGCGAAGCGCGAAACGATTATCGTGCAGGCATTGGGAAACGTTGGGACATGCTTTCCTAGGTTATAGGAATATGGTCATCATGGCAAGTGTGGTACGGCAGTTTGAAGAGACATCTTGGAGAAAAAGTAATGATGGTTTTATCAAGTATAGCAGTTGTTGGAAGGAGAAAAGCACACGTCAAGACTTGGTGGACAACTGGGAAGACAGGTGTCGAATGGGAAGTTCAAAGAATGGCTATTTCTTTGAGCGTCGAAATAGACATTCTTGGGGGGCAATTTGTTGGCTTCCAAATTCGACACTTACTGTATTTGGTCTTTTGGACCAAACAACTGGAATCAACCAAACCAGGGAGTATGATTCGACACATGAGATAACTTAAGAAAAAAGATCTAAGTTATGATAGGAACCTTTGACCAAGGGCTCATTCGACTGAAGTAGACTTGTGTTGCTCGACTGAGAGAAAGTGTTCACGCTTTGGCACATAGAACGAAGACTATTTGAATTTTGAATTATTAGAGGGAAAGGCAGTTTTCATCAGCGTCTGAGAAGAGGCAATGTGGCCAAAAGCTATGGGTCAAGAGGCATGCAGAAGACACTTGTCTTCATCCTAGCGCAGAATGTCCCCTCGACGGTTACCTATTTTTAGTATAAATTAAGAAACTTGTGTAATTTTTAAGTGTGTTCAACCTATTGTACTAAATCTCTCAAATATTATCCAAGTAACTACTGCGTGAGAAAGGATAAAGTTGAACAATATACATTGGAAATACCTCTTTTCCTTAATGAAAGTCTTTTTACATTACTTTACCATTATCCTGCAAAGTTATCTTTTTACTTCTTTTACTTGCATTTTTATACTTTTGCTTACTTCTCAACAATCTCAAACATCCTTTCTCTGGGTCGAACGTGCGTTCTTCCTTCTTACCCATTTTACATAAAAATTAGCATATGTCCTGGGATTAGTTTGATTGATCCCGTAAGTAAACCAAAAAATTTACCTTTTTGGAGATCAGCGGTTGTTTACCAAAAACAACGGTAAACACTAAGATGATCCACATGTTCCTCCAAATATGTGTTGTACACCAATATATCATCAAAGAAAATAAGAACACACTTCCTCAATAAACCAGAAAAAATAGTGTTCATTGTTCCTTGAAAAGTAGATGGTGCATTGGACAGCCCAAAAGGCATCACCACATATTCATATTGCCCCCATGAGTTTGAAAAGTTGTCTTTTGTACGTCTTCAGTTTTCATCCTTATTTGGTGATATCCAGTCCTAAGATCCAGTTTAGAAAACACCTCTGCACCACCTAATTCATCCAATAAATCCTCCACCAAAGGAATTGGAAATTTAGCCTTCACGATCATTTCATTCAACCTTCTATAATCCACACACATTCTCCAGCTCCCATCTTTCTTTTTTACTAACATAATTGGAGAAGTAAAAGGGGAAGAGCTTGGTTGAATTACTCCCGAATCCAAGAACTCCCTAACCATGCCATCAATGATATCCTTCTAAGCTGGTGGATATCTATAGGGTCTTAAGCTAACTGGGTTAGAACCCTCCTTTAGCACAATTTGATGATCATGAATACCCCTAAAGGGTGGAAGATGAGTAAGTGTTTCAAAGACCTCTTAGAACTCATGTACAGATGCTCTATGAGCCATCATCACATGATCCTCTAGCTCCTCAGTGGTCACAGAACAACACATTGCCTTTGTAGAACAAGGTAGCAATTATAGCATATAATAACATAAGCTATCTTCAACCACTGACTGATGCAATTTAGAAGAAGAAACCACCTTACTCTTATTCTCTTTAACAACCTGCAGCTTCACATGAATTCCATCCATAGAAAATTCCATAGCCATATTGGTAAAATCCCATTGTATGACTCCTCATTGCCTTAACCATTGCATTCCCAATATAGCATCACAACTAGACAATGATATAGCAATAACATCAGGGAGAAAGTCATATCCTTGAAGCTTTAACTTGATGCCTTCACACCTTCGTGCACCATGTATGAGCCCGCCATTAGCTATAATTATCCACAAGGGATGCATAGGTTGTAGAATATTGAGCCCCTCGTTACTTAATTTCTGGCTAATGAAGTTATGAGTGCTGCCTGCGTCTATGAGTACATGATCTCTCTTTCTGCCCAACCACCCTATCAATCTCATCATAGGATGAGATGAGTCTCCCTGAATGGCATTAAGGGAAACAGTGGGATCACCACTATGAGTAGAATCCGTAGATACTCCCTCAGAAACAAAATCAACTTCAATTGAGTCCAAATGGTTTTCTTCCCCAACTTCCATAAGAAAAACTTGCAGACGCCAAACGTTTTTGTAACAAATCCAAGCTTCTCTCTTGCAACTTTGTAATACGAGTAGCTTTCAACACCTTACAAGGGACGGACATCTTCACACCATTACACAATTCTGGTTGAAGGTCTCTCAAATAGCATTGTAGCTTTTGAGATTCCGCCAAAGCTATTTTACCCACCAAATTCTCAAATGATTCTTGATACTCCTCCAGCGAACCAGTCTGCACCAACTTCTTGAGTTCTTGCATAGGTGAGTCGAACTCGAGGCCAAATCGCATATTCAATGCATCGGCGAAATTCGACCATTCAATCCCTGCTCTAGACTCTTGAACCAACGGAAAGAGTTATCATCAAGAGTGATACTCGCAACCGAGACCTTGTCCTCTTCTTGCGTTCTATCTAACGCGAAAAAATGCTCACATTTCGCAATCCATGATTCAACATCCTCGCGAGTGTATTTTGGAAAATCCAAATGCGTTAATCGTGTTGCCATTCGAGGTGCTCCGTCGTCGGTGCCACAATGGCGACGCGCTGCCGCTAATTCCAACACCTGCAATCCAATTCTGCGCATGGCTTCTTGCACAATGGTGAATTGAAGTTCAAAACGGTCCTCCAATTCGAGTAGTTGTCTAGTGATACATGGCTCCACCGTCGCCATGATGCGTTCCTCCACCTCACGAATGACATTTTGCATCCGCGTCGCTTCATGGCTTCCGCAATGAAGCGTGTTCCCGATCGAAAGGCTCTAGATACCAATGATAGAGAAGAGAGGGAGAATATAGAGAAAAAGAATAGAGAACGGAGATAGAGAAGAAGAATTTATTCATTCATCAAAAACATTTACTGAATGGTAAGTTTCTAACTATATACTAACATTTCCCGCACAATGATAGCCAAGCAATGGTGACGGACACTCGCGAATGAGTAACAGTGATAGAGGGAATGTGATAAGAATGGACGAATCAGTGAAATGAGTGCAAAGAGAATAGGTGAGAAGGGAACAAAAGATGAGATATTATTTTAAAAGTTAAAATCTCAATTTAATTTTACCGTGAACTCTTATTGTTAAATAAACTTAGGTTTGCAATAAAATAAATATCAGATAAAGTTCATCCCAAGTCCTAACCAAATATTTCCAATTTCTAATATATAAATTTAAGCCTGGTTGAGCCAATTAGTAGTAAGGAAAATAAAAGTTTTCAAATATATAATGGTAGCATTCATTCCATATATAAAGGGGATGAGTCAGATGACATTACAATGACTGAAATCCCAATCCTCTTTCCACCGTGCACCATAGTATGTGAACTAAACACGATGCTATCCTAATCTCCATCGAATCTGTGTCCAAAAGAACCAAGTCCTCATTTATCAAAACACTTGCTCTAGAGCTCTTTCTATACAACCAAGTCAATAGTATTTGATAGTTTAAATATGATAAAGAAACATTCCTCCACTCCAGCAAATTTGGGGCAAAGAGCACAGTTGCAGACACCAAATGATTGATCAGAACAATGTTAATGATACCCTCGCAGTAGTAGTACAAATTTATCAAGCTTTTATACGGACCACAAATGAACCTGCTCCATGATGTGTAAAAAGAAGATTGATCAGAGAAAAACATGCAAACAATGAAACGAGAAATTTTCATGCACTGATTGATAACTTCAGATCAAAAAAGAGAAAGATGCTTAGAACTATATTTGATGCAAAATGCATGATGCAATGATAACAGACTGTCATAAATAAAGAGGCAAAACACACTTAACGACAATGTAATGACAATGAAAACAACAACGTGCATTCCAGATACAGACTGCATATGTGAATAATATTACTAGCATGCATAGGCCTGCCCATAGTGGAGCTATGTTCAGGATAAACTGAACACAGACCTGAATAATGAGATGGTTTATTGTATACAAACATGGAAAACATAGACCAACTTATAAACGTGTGTTAAATTAAATTTTCTACAGATTCCTATACAAGGACTGGTAGAATCATAGTATTCCACTTTAGCACTTTATAAATAATAATATTCCATAATGGAAAGAAACATAGATCACAAATAATTTGAGAGCTAACATAGTGACATGATTATCATCGTTTAGAATTTTAATAACCTAAAACATTACCCAAAAAAAGATTTCAGGTTTATTTATAGCTGGAGGGTGAGAAAGTCAGCTGTTTCCTGGGTACAGAGACAGTCTTGTGAGCTTCTAAAGTCTTCACTTATAGGGATAAGGCTTAATACATCTAATATATACCATACCCCACAAGAGCAGATGCCTTTGTGCACTAGGCTGTCCTTTCATGGTGAAGAACTGAGTGATACATCTATTTGCAAAAGCATACAATTTTGGACATAATTAGAAAACAGACATACAACTTCCCCCAACATAAATTTGATTAAAAAAAAAAACTATATCCCCAAATCTAACAACAGGAGTTTAAAAAAGTAATGATGTTTTCACACTCTTGAACTTCTCACTGTAAGCCATTGACTATGAAGTAGTTTAGAACCTATTTAAACTTTCCAAACAGATCAAATTATTCACACGCAAATTGTGCATCCGGAAAACATGAAAAATGGAACAGAACTCTTATCTACCCTTAAAAAAAACCTTTCTTAAGGAGGAGGGAGATACTTACATGCTGGAAGGCTAGATATGTCTGCAGAAACTGCACATGGAATTCCCAAATTGGAAAGAGCTCCTCTAATGATCCCGCACGGGAAATACAAATGCATGCTCATAGCCTGTGCCGCCTTACTTTCAGCCGTAGGTGCGGAATAATCCTCAACTGAACTAACATTATCAGCCGATGGATCAACCGACATCCGTGCAAGCCACGGAAATTTATTATCTTGCAACACAAATGTACCCTGCAGCATAACCAAATAACACAATTATCAAAATCAAACAAACATCTCAAACTCAACCCGCTCAGTATTCATCTTTCAACTCACCCTATGGTTAGTTTTCAAATTGTCAATCTGCTTCTTAAATACCTCAGACCAAAAATCCTTACAAATAAACTTAATCGCTTCCAAATGATCACCAAACCGAGGCCGCTCCATCGTATATCTGAACCACACACGTCACATTCTAATCAATTACAAATACAATTTCACAATAATTCACTTCAGAGATCCAGAGATCCATACAAAAACACATCAACACTATATCTGAATCACACACATGAAATTTCAATCAATTCATTACAATTTCATGATAATTCACTTCATAGATCCATAATAACATACAATTAACACAAAAACACATCAATATCAAGAAATTGAATAATCCTAATTAGGTTAATTTTGATTATAATTACGACGGTGTTTTCGTAACAGATCTTGACGATGAAAGCGATAATTAGAGGATGAAACTAGGGTTTGGAACAACCTTTCGGAGAGCTGTTGACCGACCTGATAACCAATGGCTTCGATCCGGCGGGCAGCGAGTTCAGGTTTGTTGGCGTAGAATCGGTTGCAATAGCACGCAACCATTTCTGTCATCAAGCTATCGACGCAACTCTCTGAAACTTCCCTCACCATTTTCTCACTCTTTCTCTCTCTCTCTCTGATTCTGAATCTGATTAGAACTCGTTGTTCATCATCGTCTTTCGCTTACCTCTCGCAGATCAACGCTGCAATAACAACTGGGCTTAGCCCGGAAATATAACAAGTGTCTATTACCACCCTCTGTTTTACTAATACACCCTTTTTTATTGTTAATCAATAAAAATAAATTATTTATCCTATGTCATAACAATAAATTTAAATTTAATATTCCATTTTATTTACTTATTTATATAAATAAAAATTTAGAAAAGTTAAGTTCACAATATTTTGTTAGAGTTATAGAAAATCTCAATTTAAAGAAGGCGCGAAAACCATGCATCATGTGTTATCTTATGCATTATCATTCTCATTTTTTCATGCATCATTTTTAGAATCAAAAACCATGCCACTCACTACATATATTTTGTTCCGTAAACAATCTTTGTTAGAATTTAAAATCACAACGTTGATAAAACTAAAATAATTGAATGTGGAGAGCGAGAGAGTGAAAGAGAGTTAGATAGAGTATAATTGATTGTGAAATTTTGCATTGTCATTAATATTTATTATAATATCCCTTAGGTATTTATACAAAATACAATGGATTAGAATACAAATAACAAAGTTAAAAATAGAAACTAATTACTTATAATCGGTTATACAAAATCTGTAAGGTTACAATTAATTCTACAAAACAAAATCATGACAATGGTAACCGGTTAATGTGAATGTGTAACTGGTTACACCTTTCACTACGCTAAAAATAAGTTTTAGCAGCACATAAAAGAAAGCGTTTTTGAAAAAAAGCGCTGCTGTAGGTTTTAAAAAAAATTCGCTTAAAAAAGCGCTTTCAAATGGTGCCTTAAGAAAGCGCTTTTCGAAAGCGCTTCTAAAGGTCACCCTTAGAAAGCGCTTTTTGGGAAGCGCTGCTAAAGTTGGCCTTTCAGAGGGTACCTTAAGAAAGCGCTTTTCAAAAGCGCTGCTAAAGGTCAGCCTTAGAAAGCGTTTTTCCAAAGCGCTGCTAAAGCTGGCCTTTAGAAAGCGCTTTTAAAAGCGCTGCTATAGGATATGCTACAAAAGTGCTTTTTGATGTAAAAGCGCTGTTATAGATGACCTTTAGAAAGCGCTTTTAAAAGCGCTTTCGTAGGTAGTTTTATAATAAATATCAAAACACAATTCGTATCACTTTTCTATTCTCAGTCATATTTTCTTCACGAAAAAACCCTAAACCAGAGCTTCTACGGCGGTCAACGGCGCTCCACTTCTCCGGCCAACTGTAATTCGTATCAGGTTTCATTTTTTCTTCACTCACTGTTATCATTATATATAGATTATTGTTTATTGAAGTGTGAAAAGTGATTCTTGCAGTTGCTTTTAGGTTGTATGATTTGAGACAAACAGGGTACATTGAAAGAGATGAGTTAAAGGAAATGGTATCGGCACTTTTGCATGAATCAGATATTTTTCTTTCAGATGAGATGATAGAATCTATTGTGGATAAAACTTTCAAAGATGCTGATACAAAAGACGATGGAAGGATCGATGAAGATGAGTGGAAAGCTTTTGTTTCTCAACATCCGTCTTTGATCAAGAACATGACTCTTCCATATCTAAAGTAAGTCTAGTGTAACCTCTTGATTATACAAAATTAATTTCTATAAATGTAGATGTTTGTTTTTAATTATGTGTCCTCCTCATTTTGTAGATATATTACTATGGCATTTCCGAGTTTTATTGCAAGAACAGAAGTTGAAGACACGTATGTGTGAGAATAATTGAGGAGTTTTCATGCTTCTTCACTTGTGAATTGGTATTTCTGGTGCACTTTTACATAAATTTATGTATATATCTATACACACACGAGACAGTATAGTATTCTCGTTAAAGCACTATTCCTCTAAACTTTTGTATTTCTCGTGAAAGTACTAAAATTATTCATCTTCTTCACTTGTGAATTGGTATTTCTAGTGCACTTTTAATATGGTAAAGGAAGGACTAATTTTAGTGCTTTCACGAGAAAAAGTTCGGAGGAAAATGACTCTTTTGAGTGATTAAGATGGAACAGAAAAAAAAGGAGAGAAAAGAAAGAAAGTAGGAAAAAGGAGAAAATGAAATGGCAACATTATAAAACGAGTGATTCCAGATTGTAGAGGTTTTTTCAATAAAGAGAGCATTGGTGGGGCCAAATAGTGATGTAAATAAAACTATCTATTTGTATTGAAATGTTAATGGTGAGTAGAGATTTGACAAGTTTATACGAAATTATATAAAGTTTAAACCTTGTTACTACGTAATAAACAAAAAGGGATTTTGCTTCTGTTAGCTGTGTGTGGCGTATAGTGTTTTGGTAAAGAGTCGAGGGGAAATGTTTAATAGTATGCGATAAGGACATGATTTACTTTTTTGTTGATTTAGAGCTTGCTTCAATAGCCACACACCATAACTGATCAAAATGATAATGAATCATGTATTAGAAATGATCATAATGAGGGTATTTGGATCAATCCAATTGTCCGCGTTGTTAAGAGACGAGTAGAACACATTCCTACCAAGAAAAGAAAGAGACCTTAGTGAAAAAGGTAATAGTATATATAATTATAGCCTATATCATTCAATAAAATTTAATTTGTCATTTCATTTTTATTTGTCATTTCATTTTTATTTGTCATTTCATTTTTATATTTGTCATTTCATTTTTATTTTTTTTCATTATTACAGTAATCAAGAAAACTCACAAGATGCAAATGCTCCTGAAAATGCTCCAGAAAAGACTTCAGAAAAAGATATTACACGAGGTATAACTATTATGAGGGGAATCATCCGGGATAGAGATAGAGGAGTAACATATAATGTAGATTGGAATGATAATGACCAACTAATTGGGTCTAATGCTGCAAAGTTGACAAGCTACATTGGTACGCTTGTTCGTATACATATTCCGATCACCACTCCTAGATGGAAAAGAGGAGAGTTGGATGAGGGTAAAGAGAAAGTTTGGACTGAGATAAAGGTACATATATGGTTTTTGTTATTTGCTTTATCTTGACGATAATATGTGTTTAAATTGCTTTTACTAACACACTTTATGCGTGTGCTTTTTTAAACATTTCAATGAATATAGTCTAATATTAATTATGTTTTTATTTAAGGTTGTTATATGACAAATTGATGCGCGGGAATCAATTGTCAAACAGATTCCATTTCGTGTCTTCCTCCCGTGTCAGCGGAGCGACAATTGGTAGGGAATCGGATTCAGTAAGAGAGAACTTAGTCGAAAGATTCATGGCAACTGGCAGTACAGAAAGCTTATATCTTTGGGCGTATAATACTATTCCTACAGGGTTAGATTTTCATTCTAAGTTCATTTTAATATTTGTAATTTTTGCGTAGAAAATTTTCTTCTAAACTGTTGTTTTAATTTATAGACGTCACTGGTTATTGGTTGCTATCGATCCTATAAAAGAAGTGGTTTATTATCTGAATTCGGTTGACGGTGATTGGACAAATTATCCGGATATGAAGTTAATGATTGATACGTAAGTGAGATTATTCTAAATATTTGTGTGTATTTATATATTTAATTATTTCTGTGACATTGTTCTAAATATATATTTTTATTTTGTTAGAGCGATACAAGTATTTCGGTGTCAAAGAGAAGCTCGGGTACGACGGTCTAAATCAAACAACATTAATTGGATCAAAGTGCAGGTATATTAATTTCCACTATTTTTCTTATAATATTTATGTCATTTGATAAAACAATACAACTATATATTCTTATTTGTTTTTCTATGTAGTGTCCTCAACAACAAAACTGTATAGATTGCGGATACTTCGTTATGCGGTTTATCAAAGAAATCCTTCAACTGAATCAAATAGAGATTCCAGTCACGGTATGGATTTATAACTTAGGATTTGTTTTATTATTTCTCGAATATTTCATATAATTTTTTACTTTTAACTAAATCGTGCATATTATGTTTTGTTATGTAGTACTTCGATGAATACAAATATGCATATTACACGAAACTTCAGTTGGAAGAAATCAAAGAGGAATTGTGTCAATATTTTATTGAGCAGAGAATCATATAAGGTATGAATACATTATTATGTGAAAAGTGTTATGAATACGTTACATGTGTACATGGAATACCATATTGACCGTGTTATTATGTTCAAACCTCGCAGGACCAGGACCTTAATACATAATTGACCGTGTTTCTTTCATACATTATGACTGGTTTAGTTATTATTAGGGTTGATTTTGTAAGACTGATTTTGAGTTACAATGCTGATAACAATGGTTTTTATATATTTTGAGGTACAAAAATGGTGTATATATATTTTGGATTACAATGGTATACAATGCATTACCGCGGTTTATGAATTACAGGTTATGGCAACTGGTTTATATAAATAATATGCTGCAAACAATGCAGGTATATGAATTATATAAATTATACCTCTAAAAAAAACACCCTATGAAAGCGCTTTTTCAAGAAAAATGCTGCCTTAGGTAACCTATGAAAGTGTTTTTCCAGGAAAAAGCGCTGCTAAAAGACCACCTATGAAAGCGTTTTTCCAGAAAAAAGAGTTGCTAAAAGCCTACCTAAGACAGCGCTTTTCCAGAAAAAAGCGCTGCTAAAAGAAAACTTATGAGAGCGCTTTTCTAGAAAAAAAGCGTTGCCTTAGGTAGACCTATGAAAGCGCTTCTTCATAAAAAAACGTTGTATTAGGTAGACCTACGAAAGCGCTTTTCATTAAACAAAAAGCGCTGCTAAAACCTATAGCAGCGCCACCTATGAAAGCGCTTTTAAGCGCTTTTAAAGGCCAAAAAAAGCGCTTTCGTAAGTCTTTTTTGGCGTAGTGTTTGACCAAAACTTTATGTTTTAGCTTTTCTGTTATTTCAGCACTACTGTAATAGATTACACCCCCATGACAACCGATTACAACACTTGAATTATTAGATTTTTATTTAACACACCCTCTTAATTCAAGTGCTTCAAGTCTTCCATTCTCAAGTTCATATACAATCTCTTGAACACTTTAATTGTGATTTTCATGGTCAATAAATCATCCACTTGGTCTTCACTTCTACAATATCATAATCTCAACCTTCCTTCACTAATAAGTTCTCTTAAGTAGTGAAACCTCATATCAATATGTTTGCTTCTCCCATGTGCAATTGAGTTCTTAGCAAGATTTATAACGGAAACGTTATCAATCATGAGCGTTACAACATCACCCTCTTAGATGCCCTGCTCCTTCAATAGATTCATTAGCCACGCGAATTGACACGCATAAAACGAAGCGGCAATGTACTCAGCCTCATAATAATGGGGCTTAAACTATTTCCAACTATCAATGTAAACCTTGAAGACTCAATTTTAGACGTGACAGAGGGCAACGATACCCTTCGAAGCAAGACACATTTCAAAAAGATTGATGAAAAGGTCTCGGAAATCCAAACTTGTTTTCCTCTGATATTTATACAAGTATTGAAATACTTGTACGAAGCCTGAGGCATAGAGATGAAGTTGCGAAGGGGGAATACGAAGGTGATCCAAAACCGCTTTCTCAAAAAGGGTTAGTGAAGACGAACACATAAGTCCTAGAAAATACAGGCATATAAAGGGACACAACAACCCTTAACCTTGTGAAATATCCTTTTTTCGACAGGAACCAATGAGATCTCCCAATGAGAAGAAACCTCTATTTCTAATGGATCAAACGTAATTTCCTTCCCCGGGACGAAAGCATACTCATGGCCAAGTACGATAGTTGGACTCAAGAATAATCTTTTAGTGCGATCGACGTCATCAAAACCGATGAGCCAAGTGAGATTCAAAAATTTGGGGAATATGGTTAAGCAATACAGAGAAAATAGATAAATATGAAACAATTGTACTCAAAGAAATTGAGAAATAACACCTTAACTTTTATAAGGAAAACAATGCAAAGATCAACAATACAGTTTAAACAGTACGAGGGTAACAAGTTTTTTGTCCCATCAGTCCCCTCGAATAAAAAACACTTAAGTAACCTAGGCAGGGTAATTGATTCCTAACCCATGTATCTAAGGTGGCATATTGGCGACTTTAAGGGACAACACATCAGAGAAAAGGAAACATTAAATGTGCTCATTACTTCAACAAAGTGCTCCAAACATTTCAATTCACTTTGCATCTGAGGTACATGTTCGATACGATCGACCAAGGCTGTTAAAAACCTCCTGATTTCTAGGACCCCGGTAAGTCTTAGGGGCAACCGCTCCAAACTGGTCATATCCCTTTTTAGTCTGGTCACCATAAGACATGATGTCCCAAATCTATACTGGATATTTACTAAGCTTCGAGGATATTCTCCTGACCACTGGACCCTTAGAGACTTGGAAGTAGATCCAACGGTCTTCCATATTCCATGTCGAAAAGATAACAAGATAGTTTTTCCTCTCCCCTATATATGTAGAATGACGTCATTTCAGATATCAAATTTCAAACACAATTTGAATACTCTCATCACTCACATACTGACTTAGGTGTCAGAGTGTTAACCTAGTAGGTACATCCCCGACTCCATTGCATCAGAAACTCTCATCCATTGTAACTTCTGCAACTCTACACATTTTTGATTGCGTAACATATTTAAAATCTAATTTTAGTAATATTAATAAATAATAATCAAGATACATAAAATGATAATGATTTATTAATAGTTATAATTATGACTAGACCAAAAAAATTATATTTAAATTATAATTATCTATAAATATCTAATACTTATTGAAAAAATTATAATTTAATTAAAATATTATGCAAAAAATAATATTATAATTATAAATGTTCTGGACTGGGCCCGACTGGCCCAATAGCATTGATAAGGCCCAATCCAAACAGACTTGCTGGGGGCCACGCCGACCAAAGGATCACAGTCGTGCCCGACGTGCTCTCTGGGGCTACTTGCTCGACCTCCTACTGTCCAGCTCGACCTCACCTCGAGCACCCCTCTTAGGGCAAACTCAGTCCACTGCACCCTCAACGGGACTCCGAGAAGACCGCGTCTCTGTCCGCCCACACTTCACGCAGAACATCCAGGGAGGGGACCACGTGCGGGTCCCCACTACGCACGTAGAACCTGGCAGTTCCTCCATTGGGCCAAACCTGCCCGGCCCAATGAAGGAACCTTGGCCCAGCGCTGGGGGCTATAAATACCCTTTGTTTCCAGAGGGTCAGGTATTCATCATTCTACCCATACTCTTACTATTGCCTGCTCGTGCTCTTACTCACTTCAGCATCGGAGTGTCTTGCAGGTACCCCCCCCCACCTTGTTCAAAACTTTCAGCTTGGAGCCAGCCGTGACGGTCCAAGTCTGATCAGGTTAGATCAGTGGCGTCGTCTGTGGGAATCTAGCTTCCCCGTCTTGCAAACTCAAAGACCAAAGCTCAAATTCAACTACCTGTCATGGCTGATCAAGCTCACGACGAGCAGAACGTCCGTGTCGCCGACACTAATAACGGCATCGCGGACAAAAACGGACATCTTGACAACGCCGACAATCCCGGCCACAACACCATTCTTGCAACAACCGCCCCCGGAACTTCCTCCTATAGGGACGGAGCTACTGCATCATCCTCCTCGCTCCCACCACCACTCGAGGACGACCCGGCGGCCCTCGCGCACTACAGAGCCGCCCGGTTCCAGGAAGTCCCCGTCCCCTCCGGGGCAGATGCCACAACACAAGCGCTACTCGCAGCAATTAATCAAACGAACTATCTCATCTTCGCCCAAGGAGAGAGACTAAAGGCGCTTGAAGACGAGCGAAGACCCCCGAGGAGGCATCAGAGACCACATACTCCCCCTCCTCGAGTGACTGAAGCTCGACACCCTTCTCCCCCGTGGAGACATTACAGGGAGACTTCTCGAAGCCTATCTCCCCGGCCAAAACAGAGACGACCTTATCTGGAGAGGCAGCCCGTCATTCAGGCCGGAGAGCCCAGTCGCGACCCGGCAGTACTAGAAAGAAGGCACTCCGGAGAGGGGCGTGTGAAATTCAACAGCCGAGCATCCCGCTCGAGAGAAACTCAGCACGATCTGGACCGTCGTGCCAGACAATATTACAGGTCCCCATCTCTGTCTCCGGAGAGAAGCGGCAAGGACGACCCCCGCGGTCCCCTATCACAGGCTATTATGGAGGCACCCATCCCCCCGGGCATGGAGAAGCCCCCTCACTTGAAGGAGTACGATGGAGTCGCGGACCCGGTCGACCACATAGACGGGTTCGAGGCTATGCTTCATTATCATAATGTCGGGCGCCCCATCAAGTGCCGTCTATTCCCCACGACTCTTAGGAAGGCGGCAATGGACTGGTACAAAGGACTCGCCCCAGGCTCAATCACGTCGTGGCGGAACCTGAAGAACCAGTTCATCAGTTCCTTCACAGCTTCTCGGCGCCATCCGAAGACCGAGGCGGCCCTCGAGGCCATCATCCAAAGACAGGATGAAACCTTGAGGGAATTCATCAACCGCTTCAACCGAGAAGCAATACAGGTCCCCTGCGCGGACCATATGAAAAGATACTTGCTGGAGAGAGGGCTCCTCCCCGGCACAGAATTCAGAAAGGCCGTGGGTATCGAGCCACCTCGGACATTTGATGCCCTCCTCGAAAAGGCCCGAGCATACATGGACTACGAGGAGAGGGAGGCGGCCAACAGAGCCCGAGATTCCAGGACTCGTGGTCCCAACAGCAGCTCGCGCCAAGAGGCTCCTTCTCGACGAACCGGGGAGAAAAGGAAGGAAGACAGACCCTGGGAAGTCCGGGAACAAAGAGGACCTTCGGGGCGCTTCACCGAGTACACTTCACTCACGGCTTCCCGCGAGCGCATTCTGGCGGAGTGTGCCAGCACCGATTTCAAGGACGGAGGTGTCAAACGTCCTCGACCTGCTCCTGCCAAGCCCGGAGCAGACAAAAACAAATAGTGTCAGTACCATAGGAGCCATGGTCACCTGACTGAGGATTGCGTCCACCTCAAGGACGCCATTGAAACCCTCATCAAGGGAGGGAGGCTCGCACAATACCGGCGAAGCGACGCTCCCCGTCGTGACGCCCAAGAAACCAGGGAGCCAGAAGAAGACGCCCGACCATCTGACGAGTCGGTGCCCATCCAAATTGCCTTCTCCGTGACCAGGCCTGAGGATTTCGACTTCCCCGAGCACTTGCAAGAGCCACTTACAACGCACAGCAGGTGGGAATACTTCCCCTCCGCCCTGGTCATCAACGGCGGCGGGTTTAACGACTTGACCATCAATTCAGCCAAGAGGAAGCTGGACGAACTGGTCGACGCGGCTCCCCCGCAAACAGTGACGTTCGAAAGGGTGAATGGCAGGTCAGAGCCCATTACCTTCTACCTGGAAGAACTCCCCGGCGGAGCCCCGAACGCGGTCATCCCCTTACTGATAAGGGCAAGAATGGCCAATTTTGATGTACATCGCATCCTGGTCGACGAAGGGAGTTCCGTCGACGTCATGTACAGCCAACTGTTCCGGACCCTTCAGCTGGACGACTCACATCTTTCGCCATATGTGGGTTCGGACTTACAAGGTTTCAACGGCTCGACCTCCAAACCCTGGGGATATGTCGAGCTTCTGGTTACGTTCAGGGAAGGGACGGCTACAAGACAAGTCAAAGTACGCTTCCTTGTCATCGACTGCCCGTCTCTATACAACTGCATCTTGGGAAGGCCGACACTGGCAGAGCTGACGGCGGTACCCTCGACCGTCCACCTGAAGATGAAGTTCTACACCAAGAGGGCACGGGTAGCCACTATCCAAGGAGACCTAGCCGCTGCCCGCAGGTGCTTCAACGCCGCTTCTAAAGGACGTGATACCGTCGACATAGGGACCAGACCCGCCAAAAGGACAAGACATGAGCCCGACAGGAAAGCATCCCCCGAGGAAGAAGTCCAGAAAGCTCCACCAAAAGTCGATTCCATAGCTCTAGACACCCGCTTCGACCAGGACGAGCCATCCAGCAGCGAGAAAATCCCACTCCGACCAATACCAGACGGGGATTTTGAACTCGTCCCCCTCGGCACAGACCCGACCAAGGGAGTGAAGATTGGCAAAGACCTCCCCGACTTGGCCAGGAAGCAAATCAAGGCCTGTCTGCGCGAGAATGTTGATCTGTTCGCCTAGAGCGCCGCTGAGATGCCCGGACTCGACCCTGAGGTCGCCTGTCACCACCTCGCCATTGATCCAGCCGCTAGGGCCGTAGTACAACGTAGGCGTAGGCAGTCTCCAGAAAAAACGGAGGCTGCTGAAAAAGCTGTAAAAGACCTCCTAGAGGCAAATTTTATTTCTGAAGCCCGGTATTCCACCTGGCTGTCAAATGTTGTACTCGTGAAAAAGAATAATGGAAAATGGAGGATGTGCGTTGATTATACCGATCTCAACCGGGCTTGCCCGAAAGATGCTTTTCCTTTGCCTAACATAGATATGCTGGTCGACAACTCGACCGGCTACAAAATGTTGTCGTTCATGGACGCCTGCTCGGGCTATAACACTACAAGAAAAATGATAGATTGGGACGGTTATTTTGGCTGATTATGACGGTTAAAACCGTCGCAATTTACAATCTACGACGGTAGAAGTACCGTCGCAGAATCGTGCGTCCCCAGCCTATTTCGCGACGGTTGCAAAAACTGTCACGCACAACAGATAGCGACGGTTATATACCGTCGTGAATTTGACTTTATTTTTTGTTTTTGTTGTTGTTTGCGACGGTTATTCTACCGCCGTAGGTTAGAAATTGCGGCGGTTTTAACCGTCGTAATCTGATTTATAAATTTCAAATAATATTTTTATTTAAATTATTATTTAGTAAAATAATTTTAAATATAATATTATTTTACTATAATATTTTACTATTATATTTAAATTATTATTTACTTTAATATTTTTTTATTTATAGTATTTTTATTTTATTTTCTATCACTTTTCAACATAATAAAGTTAATTACAATAAAAACATTTAATATCAAATAATCATCAATAATATCAAAAAAATGTGATCAAAGGTAAAAAGAAGTGCAAATTTTACCGATAAACAAGAAAAATTCAAATATCATCAAAGGCCAAATTTCATTTTAATATTTACATTGGTTTGCTACAACTTGAGAGAATTACAAAAAATGTTACAATATTCTACAAAATTCATGAAAGTCCTTAGTGTTAAGTGATTTTGTGTTAAACTTCCATGCTAGGACCATGATCCTTCCTTGACTACCATTTGGTCCAAGCTACGCATACCTACACAAAATTCATGAAAGGTAACAAGATTGACACCATTTTCCCTGAGATATGATAAGAACGCGTCGAGTGTTTCGTCTGTTGGCCGATAGTGTCCACTATATGCAGAGATGGACTGAAAAATCAAACCAACAAGAATCAACCAATTTTGTCATCGCACATAAATTGAAATATATATTACACCGTGCATAGTCACACTGTAAGAAAAACTCGATCATGTAATGTTAATTATACCTTCAGAACCCCATCCTCGGCTTCGAGCCGTCCAGCAGCCAAGGTAGCTCCACCAGCCAAAAAAGAAGAATGATGGAACAACCCCTTCTTTTTCTGCGAGGTTATAACAATGTATCAATAGGACTCAATTGAACGAGAAAGAATAACATAGCTTAAACTAATTGTTACCTTTCCAGCATAAAGTTTCTTCTCGGTGCTCATTACAAATATCCACTTAGCATCTTCAGAATCCTTTTTGGTATGAAGAAAATCTCCAGATTGGTTGTTGATAATTTTTCCATCGCAGACAACATATTCATAGTTCTCCCTCTCTTGCTGTAAAAAACAATTAACCAGTAAGAAAAGCAGGAAAATACCATAACTTTTGAAATTATGCAGAATTTGAATATAAGTCAATAGTATAAAACAATTATGCAGAAAAGCAGAAGTTGCATGCACATACAGGTCCAAGATACTTTATGCATTGTTTTCGAAGCTTCGATCGGGAACACCGTTCAAGATCAAGAGTTTTCCCATTTCCCAAATCCAACCTGTAGAATAGATTGAGAGAAAAATTAAGTTAGAAAACAGAACACTGTATCCTCTAAACTTGCACTTTTTTTACTCATAGTCCCATTTGCACTTTAACCAGAATCAATTTTACAAAATCAAATCGTTCAAAATCAATTATTTTCCCATAATCAAACACACATTAATATCAATAGTAGATTATCCAAGTCACACCCTATTCAACCTTTAGATTAAAAACGTTCATGAATTTTGTGTTAAATTCATGAAAAATTCTTATGTAGCTTTAAGAATCTTCTATGAGTCTTCAACGATTTCACTTCTAAAACTTCAACAATTCGTTCTGCACACATCCGAAACTCTTCTCAGAACTTCATCTCTCAAAAACTCACTCTCTAACTGCTTCTCTACACAAAATCATTTTCATCAACAAGTCCGAATCGACTTCTCAACAACGATAATCAACATCACGCATACTTCATCAAAACTGCATCATCATCATGTTCAATGATTTTCAAATCACACAGGACAATAATTCCATATAACACTGTAGTAAAAACAAGAAGCAAATTCGTGGAAGAGATTTGAAGAAGATGAATTACCAATGAAATGTGAATTCAAAGTGAGAAAGTGAGGTATTCGTACCTAAGTTTCTGAAGAGATTGCTATCTGATTTTCTCACCATCTTCATCAATTTGAAGAGCCTTCGGAGCTGCTCTGACGGGTAATTTCGATTCTCTATTTGAGCGAGATGAGCAGAGATTGAAAGATTCTGAGGGCGTGTGGAGGCGTTGCGAAGTGGCTCATCATCGATTTGAATAGGCGAAGAGAGAAAGATGGTTGAACTTTGACAGAGTGATGGAGGAGTTGACGAAGGCTCGAAGCGAAGATGATAGACGGAATCAGAGGCATTAACAGAGAGATTCGAGAGAAGAGATCGGAGAAGCGTTTCTGTTGATTGTCGAAGGCAGACTGAAGCTGTGATGAACGGAGCAAGGTGACAGAGACAGCGCCGGAACAGAATAAGCAGTGGTGAGAGCGGCCGCGATTTTGAGAAGGAGAAGAAGTCGTGTTTTAAGAAGAAGATGAAACAACTTCTTAACCCTAGCTCTATTTCATCAAACGCAAAATTTGTTTTTTTCTTTTCTTTTTTATTTTATTATTTGTTTTATTAAATAAAAAAATATGAAATAAAAATAATGCTTAAATTTGAGAAAAGAAGTGAAATCGTAATAAAGAAGAAAAATATAAAGGAAATTGTAATTTAATAAATAAAATTATGAAAATCTTAAAATAATATTGATGGGTGTGAAAATTTATTTTGTTGGTAATTTATTTTATTATTATTATTATTATTATTATTATTATTATTATTATTATTATTATTATTATTATTATTATTATTATTAATAAAAGAGAAAAAGAAGGGGAAATGAAAGAAAAAAAGTGGGAAAGTAAAAGAATAAAAAAAAGTAGCGATTATGATTGGCTAATGTAGTTACGACAGTTCACCTAATTGTCGCGGATGTGAAAAGAGGGCGGTTTTTTGGTAACTGTCGCAATTATGTTACTCATAATGCTTGAAAATCTACGACGGTTGAGCCTAACCGTCGTGACAACTGTCGCAATTCAGGAATAAGGACGGTTTTGTGGGAACTGTCGCAATTTATGTGTCGTAAATCTATTTTTTTCTTGTAGTGTAACCAAATCCCGATGGCCCTGGGCGACAAACACTGCACGGCATTTATGACCAGCTCGGGCAACTATTACTACAACGTAATGCCCTTCGGACTGAAAAATGTCGGGGCAACTTACCAGCGCATGATGAACAGAGTTTTCAACAAACAGATCGGCGACATGCTCGAGGTGTATATGGACGACATGATCGTCAAGTCCCGAGCAGACACCGACCACGCAGCACACCTCAAGACAGTCTTTGCCCAAGCAAGACAATGTAAAATGAGGTTCAACCCCGAGAAATGTACGTTCGGGGTTAAGGCAGGAAAGTTCCTTGGATTCTATCTAACAGAACGGGGAATCGAAGCCAACCCCGACAAATGCCGCGCGTTCTCCGACCTCCCAACACCGACGTCGAAGAAGTCGATACAAATCATGAACGAAATGCTCACGTTGCTATCCCGCTTCGTCGCGAGATCCGCTCAGCACACCCTCCCCTTCTTCAAACTCCTTCGAAAGGAAGCGGCCTTCGAATGGAATGAGGAGTGCGAACAAGCGCTACGCCACCTAAAACAAAGTCTATCTCAACCGCCCGTGCTATCCCGACCTGCTGATGGAGAACCGCTGTACTTGTACTTGGCCGTTTCGAACGAAGCCATCAGCGTGGCTCTCGTCCGCGAGACCCCCGACGGACAGAAACCCGTTTACTTCACGAGCAAAGCCTTGCAAGGGCCCGAAAGCAGATACCAACAGATAGAGAAGGTGGCACTGGCCCTCGTCAACGCGGCGAGGAGGCTCAGACACTATTTTCTGGCCCACACGATCGTCGTGCGAACCGACCAACCGGTGAGGCAACTCCTGGGACGACCTGATATGGCGGGCAGGATGTTGAAATGGTCCCTGGAACTCTCCGAATTCGACATTCAGTACGAGAGTAGGAAAGCCTTGAAAGTGCAGGACCTGGCCGACTTTGTCGCGGAAATGACCACTCATGACCCACCCCCAGGGAAGGAACACAAGTGGACCATCTTCGTCGACGGAGCATTCAGCTCGTCCGGAAGTGGCGCAGGAATCCTTTTGGAAAATGAAGAGGGCGTAGTGATCGAGCACTCCCTAGCTCTTTCCTTCCCGACATCAAACAACCAAGTAGAGTATGAGGCCTTGCTCGCAGGATTGAGGTTAGTCGAGGACCTGGGAGCCCGCGAGGTACAGATCTACACCGACTCCCACCTCGTCGCCTCCCAAGTCCAGGGGAACTACCAAGCCAAAAACGACAACCTCATCGAGTACTTGAACTTGGTCAAAAAACACATGACAAAGTTCGTACGGGCGGAAATCTCACACGTTCCCCGCGAGCAAAACACAAGGGCAGACATATTGTCCAAACTCGCGAGCACGGGGAAGAAAGGCGGGAACAAATCCGTCATCCAAGAATCTCTGGCACGCCCGAGTATCGAAAAATCCTCGACACTGGTCGAGGTCCACGCCATTGGAGACGCCTCGTCCTGGATGACCCCGGTTTACAATTTCTTGACAAAGGGCGAACTTCCATCAAACCAATCCGAGGCAACCGTCATAAAACAGAGAGCATGCTCCTACGTGGTACTCAAGCACAAACTGTACCGCAGGGGATTCTCCATCCCCCTCCTAAAATGCATAGACGAATCCACAGTCCTCGAGGTACTGCGGGAGATACACGAAGGGATCAATGCCCATCACATGGGCGGTAAGTCCTTGGCGAGGAAAGCCCTTTGAGCAGGATATTACTGGCCGACGATGCAGCAGGATGCCAAGGAGCACGTTAAGAAATGCGACAAGTGCCAGAAACACGACGACATGCACCTCGCCCCGCCTCACGAGCTGAGCATACTATCGTCCCCATGGCCATTCGCGTGGTGGGGAATGGATATCCTCGGACCCTTCGTGCAAGGGACTTACCAAAATAAGTTCCTAATCGTGGCGGTCGATTACTTCACGAAGTGGATCGAGGCCGAGGCCCTCGCGAAGATCACCTCGCACAATATCCTCCGTTTCTACAAAAGAAACAGCCTCACCAGATTTGGGATTCCGAGTGCACTGGTGACCGACAACGGCACCCAATTCACCGACCACGGATTCCAAGACTTCGTCACTAAACTAGGGACAAAACAACACTTCACTTCGGTCGAGCACCCTCAAACCAACGGGCAGGCCGAGGCCGCGAACAGGGTCATCCTTCGGGGACTCAAACGCCGACTTGGCGAAGCGAAAAGGGGATGGGTCGAGGAGCTCCACAGCGTCTTGTGGGCTTACCGCACCACGCCCCACTCAACGACGGGTGAGACCCCATTCCGACTAACATACGGGACTGAGGCCGTCATCCCGGTCGAAGTTATGGAACCATCCAAACGGATCGAGAGCCCCCTCGACGAAGAAATGAACGACGAGGCACTAAGGGACGAACTCGACTTAGTCGAGGAAATCCGATCTGGTGCAGCCCTGCGCAAAGCCACCCTAAAACAACGAGTGGCTCTACGCCACAACGACAAGGTCATCAAGCGCGAGTTCGAAATCGGCAGCCTGGTATTACGAAGGAACCAGAAGGATTCCCGCGAAGGGAAGCTGGCCGCGAACTGGGAAGGACCTTATCGCGTCCACGGCACCACTGGTACCGGGGCGTACTATCTCGAGCAATTAGACGGAGAGCCATTACCACGACCCTGGAACGTTGCTAAGCTAAAGCAGTACTATAGTTAAAAACTACCAACGACACCTAGGACCCTCGACCATCGGCACCCGCGCTCGGTCAACGAGGAAAAAACGTCCAACTCCGTAGAGAGGATGAGGTACAAGCCCGACCTACGGCTAAATCGCACAACATCTCTCAGCAAATGAGACCAATCGATAGTGCCCGACGTGGACAACTACACCGAGCTCCACCGTCGTAGTACCTGTAAGGCAGAACACCCAGCTCACGATGGGCAGTTCACACCAAGGGCAAGTAGTCCCTACCGGGCCTCGCGCCCGACTGAGCGACTCTGCTCCATCTGCCCGACAAATCTTCAAGAATGACGGGCCATCTAAAAGGGTCAAAAAGGAGTCTCTCCCCTCGAGTGCACCACTTAGGTGACTCTGGCCGTCGAGAAAAGGCCGGGCACATATACAAACAAAAGGCGGGCAAATTCGCCAGCTAAGTCACAGCCACTTACGGGCACTCCTCGGGCCCATAACTTAGGCTAATTTTTGTGCAAAAATATAAAAATCAAGCACGGGCAAACAATCAAAATTGAAACAACATTCATTCAAAAAACGCCCGAAGGCAACAAAGCAAATAAGTATAAACCGACCAAGAAGGCCGGCGATGTTCATGAAGTACAACCAACGGGCACGCAGGCCCAAAAAAAAACGAACAGGCACGCAGGCCCAAAATAAATATCAGCAAGGCACGCAGGCCCATCATCTTACAATCCAGTTTCCCCAGAACCATCATCACCGACAACGGGAGAGTCGGGCGGGGGCACGATCGCGCCATCCACGATCTGAGACATGTAGCCCGTCCCTTCAGTGATCAAACTGGGATTCAGCAAGGAAAGCTAGCTGACCGCGGAGTCGAACCCCTCCTCCATAGCACCGACACAATCCGCTTCGAGGAGCCGGATATGGGCGACCAGCTCCGATCGACTCCTCAAAGCGGCTATATCCTCCAGCTCATCCTCGGCAGGAAGCATGGCGACTTTCAGGTCCTCGATCTGTTGGGTTAGGCGCCCGATGTCAGTCTCCAGACACTCCCGGTCCGCACGGAGAAGCTCTCTCTCCTCGGCTAGCTTCCCCAAGTTTTCCTTCTCCAGAGTCAGCATCTCTCTCTCGGCAGCCAGCAGCGATGCCTGCTCGCGGAACATCTCCTTGGAGTGTTCCAGGGCAGTCCTTAACTTTCGCGAACTCGAGGTGAGGGCCGCTTTCTCATGTTCCAATTCTTCAATGCGGACAGGATCCTCCCCTTCCTCGGACAACACAACGGCCATTTCAGCCATTTTCACCAGCCCGGCCATATTGGCGGCCAGGTGCCTCCTCCGGTCCTCCTTACTCATCCTCCTGATAATCTCGGCCTCATCGGCAGTCACTGACAAAGGGAACCCCTCGAAGAAACCCTCCTCTTTGAAGCAAGGGGGCAACCCGAAGGACCTTACGGCGCTGGAATCCTCGCCGACCGCCGACCCACTTTCCACCCGGTTCCTTTTTCTCGGTATCAGGTCGACATGTGGTTCGACCTCCTGGACCTCTGGGGTCTCTTCCGAAGCAGCCCCCGAGCTAGGCAATGAATCCACCCTCACCATATGAGGAGCGCCCGGACTATGCGGCAGGCCCATCCTCGTTGCTTGGGGAGCCTTCACCACCCTCTTGCCCCGCCTCTGGTCACAAGACAGCTTCAAGAGTCTCTCCCGTCGCCCGACCATTGAACCTGCACAAAATAAAAAACCGGGTTAGTGTCGAGCAAATAAGCAGACAAATAACAAGCAAAGAAATTCAAGCAATAAACGACCTAGCAGACGAGCAGCCTGCCTGAATGACTGGCACTCCACGAGTGCCTTAGTATCGATCGGTCGGGCCTCGAAGGTCGGATAACCCTCCTCGTCCAGGACATCTTCCCCCTCCCTCGTAGCCCACCTGGCGGGGTGGAAGCTATCAACGTACCGACAAAGAGTGTCATAAGCTTTCTCATCCTCGGAACACATGTTGCCCGTAGAAGTATGATAATACCCAGTTCCGTGCTCGTAATGCCTAGAAATCCAATGCACGGGGAACTTGGCCGTGCGTCCCAACACCGGATACCCGTCGTTGTCTAAAAGTGCCTCCCCGTCATCGTCGCTTATCGGCGCTTCCTCCTCGTACATGGACTCTAAAGCGGCTGTGGTAACCGGCCTCACGACATACCACTTGTCTTTAAAACCCCGCACGGAGTCCATGTACATCTTGAATAGTCTCTTCGACTGTTTCAGGGAGACCCAGCTGTGCTTTCGTCCCCGGGACTGGCGCTGCAGATGGAAGATTCTGAAGAAGAGAGGTATAGTCGCCCCGATCCTCAGAAAACGACAGGTCAGCTCAAACGCCCGGATAAAGGCGAGCGAGTTCGGGTGTAGCTGCGACGGGGCCAGCCCCAAATGGGCGAAGACCCCCGCCTGAAAGTCGCTGAAGGTGTTGTACCCCAAATTTTGACCTAAGATATCGTCTCCTACCTGCATTTTTACATTACAGTTGTGTTGATCCATCGATTTTAAAATTCATGACTTTTTCCGGACAAGAGCTATTTATGCTGAACAGTAAATCATTTAGTCGATTCGTGCCGAATGATGTTTATTAATTGTTTATTATCTAAAATTTAAATAATTGAAATTCATTTTCGATTATTACGTAGTTTAAAGATGTATAGATAATAAAATAAACATCAGAGAAGAGGCGCATTAACTGTGTGGACATTATTTATTTATTACTCATTATCTTAAATTTAAGTAACTGGAATTTATTCTTAGTTATTACATAATTTAAAGGTTTATGAATAATATAATAAGCATTCGGAAAAAGTTCATTGGTCAATAACGATTGTTTAATCATTCGTCGTTCTAAGTTAAATAATTGAAACCCTGTTTTAATTATTATAATTTAGTTGGGAATGATGAATTAAATAACCGAAGATATTAGTTGATCAATGATAATTATTATTTATCTGTTTATTATTTTGAATGTAGGTAATTGAAAATTTGTTTTCAATTATTATTCATTTGGGAAATTGTAACGATAAATAAATAAAGAGATAGAATTTAATGGGAAAATAGTTTTCTTTTATTCATTTTCTTATTGTACAAGTTATTATGTAAACGTTGTATATATTACAATAAATTACAATAATAAATTGACAAAAACTAAAATGAAATAAAAAACTAATCTATCCTAATTCTAAAACTTCCGATCCAATGCGTTTTGTCCGCTCACTTAATGTTACCTGCACAATTAAAAGAAAGAAATTAGAATTAGAATAAATGAATAAAAAGCGAAATTATTAAAATTTCATCATTAAATGCAATGGCCGGAATCAGTTATTATTTTTTTTGCAAATCACGGGATTGCTCCCGGTTCACAAAAAAAAAGGGAATTTTAAAACATATGTAAGTTTATGTTTTCCAAAAACTGCATGTTTAAATTAATTACATTTGTTTAAAATCCCAAATGCAATTTCAAAGAAGCATACAGCATAAGCATACAAAAACCATGCAGTAACCACATATGCAAGCATGCTTACGTGAACCATTGCCTACACAGCAGAAAACAAAACAAGTTTGTATTAAAAGGAAAACATGCAGTTTGACCACATTTGCAAGTAATGTAAAAGTCCCATTTTCATCATTTTCTGGCCATTGCAATTTCAGAAAAATGTACAGCTTATCACTTTATATCAAAGCCATACTGAGAGAAAAAAAAAAGAGAGGGAGAAGTGTGGGATTTGCAGGCTTAGCATAGGCAGAAGAGGTTATACAAGACAAACAAAATATAGCCAGTAAAAATAATAACACAAAAGAAGAATAGAAACAAATTGGAGGGACAGTAGTGCAGATTGCTCAGGGAAATCCCAAAGCATTTTTGAATTCCTGGCCTGTAGCGAAAAGAAGAGGGAAGAGTTGTTATAATACATAACAAAGAGAAAACCAAGGGTACAGTAGAACATATATCCAAACCTCCAAGAAAAACTTAGAGATTTTTTCCTCCAAAAAACACACAAAGCTAGCAACCTGCATAATCACCCACACTGTCAAAGACCATCTTCCAAAACCTTATGGCCAAACCTTGCACAACCGATTGAGCCACTAAAGCCAATATCATCATCATCCCACTGCCATCAAAAAGATATCAAAACAATCTCACAGAAAACCAGTCAAAAACCACCATCCGTATGGCCTAGCTAAAACACATGCCCAAGTTCCATCAATTCGTCCAAACTACACAAAATTCTTACATTCATCACCATGTCAACATTGTTGTCCGAGCTTGAATTTCCTTAATCCAAAACCTGAAAGGCAACCGTTTTGGCCTCAGCAACAACATCATTGGCCTTTTTCAAAGCATATTCCTCAAGCCCACTTCATTCAAAAATCATTATTCAGACCAACATACCAAGTGCAGTAATCCATTCAAAGAGAGAAAACAAAATCATCATACAGTAGCTCGTTCCAAGAAGAAGAAGAAAACAGAAGTGCAGTTCAGTTTCAACAAACAAAAGCATCATACAGTGGCAGCAACCAAGAAGAAGAAAATCATAAATACCGTTCACCGTTGGACTCGCTTCTCCTTCTCTTCGCCGCCCGGCCTCCGTCACCCCTAGCTCTTCCTCCGCCTCCACCTAGGTAACGCTTCTCTCTCTTTTTATTTCCTTCGAGCATACTCAATCAAACATCAACAATCAAGTATAGGGTTAATAATAAGGATCAACTTAACAGAAATCACAGAATCGAATCAACATGCAAGATGAATTAAATATAACAAATCAAATGCGTTCTTACCGTCTCCGCCTAAGCCGTCTCGTTTCGTGTTCAATGGAGGGAAGAAGAGCCAAGAGTGGGTGGCCGTGGCGAAGAGGAAACATCAAGTCCGGAGGCGAGGATGAAGAAGCAGGGCGAAGAAGATGAAGATCATGAAGAAGAGAGAGCGCCGTTTCTGCCCATAAGACAAACCCTAATCCCAATTTGTGTTAAACATTTTCTAACCCTAATGCTGTATAATCTCTTGGGCCACCCTTTACTCCCAGCTTAAGCCCACGAAATTTGTACACCCCCCCCTGTCTTCATTTCGCCTTGGGCCTTATCCCAACCTTCTAACCCATTCTGACTTAGTTATACACCCCTATTAACTCATTTCTTTCTATTTTAATTATCTTCTTAAAATCTTATTAGTTTAATTATAGTTTAGTTAACCAAAAATAATCTAAAGCTTTTTTTTAATAATAGGCCATTTATTAATTCAAACTTTCAAGATTTAATAATCTTAATATCTTTTAAAAATTAGATTTTTAGTTAGTAATATTGAGTTTTAATTTAAATCTAAAAAAATTCCTAAAGTAATACTCTTTTATAATAAAAGGCATAAGAATAGAAAGCTAAAAATATTTTGTTATCTTAATATTAATATCAAAAATATAAAAAACTTAATAACTTAAAACTAAAAAATGTCACGTCCTCATTAATAATTCTTTTGAATTCTCCTCATCAAAAAAATGCGTAAAAAAATTAAAATACTTTCTTCCCGTTAACATTAAACAAAAAATCATAAAAAGCGCATTGTTCGTATTTTTTTATTCCATCATTTAGATTATTTCTATTTAATTGTTATTCGCATATTTCTTGTTCGTGTATTTTTGTTTATTCGGTTTGTTTAACTCCAAAGGAAAAAACAGTAAATTTGTTGACTTCATGTCTCCAAATCTAACTGCGCAAATTTTCGCATTTCATTAAAACTTAGGATAATTTTTCCTCAAACGTTCACCTTACTTCAAAATTTCAACCTCCCCAAGACTTATACCTTTTAAGCAAAAAACTTCGACATTAGGTCGTCGTATTTTCAAAAACCCGTCCGTATCCCTTTTTTCGGCCAAAACGATTTATTTTCAATCAAGCGAACAAATTTTAATAAACAGATATTTCAAAAGGTTCCTATAGAGTACTATAGATACATTGGGTGCTAATACCTTCCCATTGTATAACCAACCCCCGAACCATAAGATCTCTTTTCAAAAACGCCTTGTACTTTCATTACTTTCAAAAGTATTGTTTACATTGCATATTTAGGGTTTTATTTCGCTCTTTTCCCTTTTCCTTTGGAAACAACAAAGCGCGGTGGCGACTCTTGCTTTTGTGAGACGAATTAATCAATAATTCGATCTCCGATTTACCCCGCTACATTTTTTATTGCTACAGAATTGGCGACTCTGCTGGGGAATGATTGACCTCTTGCTGGTCCATCCCTAAGTGGGTTAAGCCTAATTTGTTTTATCTGTTTACTATTATTTGATTTGCTTGATTATATGTTTAAATTGGGGTGTTTGGGTTTTTTGCAAAGGACGAATCCTATACCCGGATTAAGTAACACTTAAGGAATAGGACGGGCGGTATAGTCATATTAACTTTGAGGGAGTAATCCCGAAGAAGGAGGCATGAGATCCCCCACTCAATGGAAGGCCCTCTTGAACTTAATATTTGTTTACCGAGTAATCGGGAAGACATTATTATTTTCGACCTAGGAGCCCGAGAAGTTGAGGACCGTAGAACCCTAACCCATCTTGGCCTTTTTAGGTGTAGCGCGGAGACTATAACGGAGTAATTCGGAAGTAGTTGTCACGCGATGCTACGCTCGGACGAGTTTCTCTTGAGAATATTGCTAATTATTGAGTAATCAAGACGTTGGTAATATCCGAAAGAGGGATGTAGACTCTGGGAACTCTTAGAACCTTGTCTTACAGGTGTGATCGAAACGTTAGTACATACCTTTGGGTGGGCTTTACCCTTGACTCCATGCAGAACGTTGAACCTTTCAACCCCATGTCTTTGACCTTGCTTGTGGTTGTTGCATCGCCACGCATTCATGCATCCATAAAACTCTTTTCACTTGACTCTGAAGGAGTTTGGAGGTCTTTCTTTGTAAACATCACTAGTTTCGTCAAACTCAATGGATCTTGGGTGTCGATAGGGCGAAAACCCTAATCCACCAAAATGGATGATTGATCTTGACGATAACTTGATCGATGTTTGGAGCCAATTTAAAATTCATCTGTTATCTTCATACTTGGATGTTTATAACTTGATATCTTGAGTTCCTTGAAAGTCAAATAAAACTCTCTTTTGCATATCATACATCATTCTACATTTTCTTTGTCTCACTTTCAAAGGTCTTTTTCCGAGTCTTATTTTTTCCTTAGTCTCACTAGTACAACACTCGCGCTAAGAGGATAATGGAGAATATCAAGCAAGAGGTTTCTGAACTCCGCAGAGAGGTGACTATTTTGAAGGCTGGTTTGGATCACTTAACTGGTTTGGTTGGAATTCTGATCTCCGCCCAAGTCAATCCTTCTAGGAGGGAGGAAGCAAGGATAAAAGTCTTCGCGGAGACTCTAAAATCTTTTTCTCATGAAAAGGTGACGGTTAATGCACCTGACGACTTTCCTGACAAGGTGAATATGGGAGTGCGTCTAGAAGAAGATGTCGGAAAAGGATGTTCATATGAAGTGGGTAGCTCAGTTAATGGTGTGAAGAAGTTTGATAATGACTTTTCCAAGAAGAAAACCAGAGGAAGAAATAATCATCATCAGAATCATCACGTTCATCAACAGAATCAGCAAGTTCCTAATCAGAGGAAAACCCAGTTTGATTCAATTCCAATCACCTATACAGAGTTGTTCCCTATCCTGATGCAGAGGGATTTGGTTCAGACCCGACCTCCACCGAAGGTCCCTAAGAAGATACATTGGAACTACAAAGCTGATTTGGCTTGTACTTTTCATCAAGGTGCTCCTGGGCATGACTTGGAAGGTTGCTTTGCTTTGAAGATTGAGGTTCGGAAGTTGGTCCGAAGTGGTATCTTGTCATTCAAGGACGTTGGTTTTGAAGTTCAAATCAAACAGGTGCTGAAGAGTAAACACGACTGAGGGTGACTTTGAGTTTTTAAAGATGTTTTCAGTAGTTCAAGTGGAAAGCCTTCCCAGATTATTAACTTGTTTCTGCTTTTGTAGCTTTTCTTATTTATCGAAACATTTGTTTGCATGTAAGAACTTGTTTGCGTCTGAGTGATTATTCTAATGAGTATGTTTGTCTTGAAGGAATTCATTCGTTTCACTCATATTTGCTTTCAAATTTTAAATTTCTTTTTGCATTATGATACCAACATGTTGCCCATTCTCTTGCCTAGGCAGAGATTGAAGGGAGGATGATGATCTAAAGAACACAAAATCTCTGGTTGTTTGCTTTTGAATAAGATCTTGTTGATGATGTACAGGCATTGTTTCAACCCTAAACACCGGAGATATAAGGAAGATAATCCCTTGCTAACCCCTTTTGAGCCTTTGAAGCAGAAGTTTCTTTTCTATACGAAAAAACCTTGAATTTTAACCTGGGGCAGGGTAGTTTTCAGTTAATCTGATTGAGCGTTCAAAATTCGCAAGGAAAATGTTACCTTCACAAAATCCTTTGAGAGATGAACACTCATGTTGAATTAACCGAACATAGAGTTGGAGAACATCATGAAGAATGGGTGGGCACCAAATATTTTGAGCCTTAAAATCTTTTTCCAAAAAAACCCACGAACTGGACCACCTTACAACCTTTGAAAGTCCTGATTGAAGCAAGGTCATTCTGAAAGCATACTTCAATGAGATAGTGTTCCTGACTCCCATGAATGCTCTAAATAGTTATGTTGGTATCATAGGTTTTTCCTATACAAAAATAAATGGCGCTTTAACTCGCAAAATTTGTGCGATATCTTTCAAAAATCTTCAAGACTTATATAACTGTTGCATTAGAATTCTCATTCTCATTGTAAACTTTTTTCTAACTGCAAAACATTTGTTTGATATCAAGGAAGCTCACATAAACACCAGTGATGAGTTTACCCTTTTAAGGCTTGAAACTATGTTGAATATTTGGAGAATCAATTCAAGAAAATCATATCCAGGGGCATGTCCGTTGAAGACCTTAAGCATGGACAGGTTGCTTCTCCTAGTTAATGCTTTTCCCAATTTGTTTGCTCGTTTGGGGCAAAATTTTGAAGACTTTGTTGTGCCGACCACAGTCAATCCGGGGCAATCACGTCAAGATTGGATGATTTCCTCTAAGAGTTTGAAGACACCAGAGCATGGTGAATGCCAGGTCTTTTGTAAAATCCTCTTGAGACGTTTTCCTCATCAACCGTTTAACTTGGGGCATCAATTGGTCCCAGGGGCAATCTGGACTTGTCAGAATGTGTGTTATGTATCGCACATTTTATCAGAGGGTGGTGTTCCCAGTATCTCCAACTAAGCATGACTCTTTCCAGCTGAAGCATTTGTTCGTGTTGTCATCCTTTCAATGGGTTGTCAGCAGTAGAAGACCGGACTTTGGGTTTTCTACCTAAAATATCTTCCTCTCCAAGAGATTTGAGCTTCGTAGGATGACTTTGCTCCTTTGTTGGCTTTTGTCTTCTGTCTCCAGTGATGTTCCCCTCCTTTTGAGATTAGCCGAGCGTCGGGTTGTACTGTGATGTTTTATCATCTTCTGTCCATCTCCCCTGTCGTTTTTGTCAGCATACACATGACATTCATTCACACTTGCATCATGCATGCACAGTTGTATTTGTTGATGTCATTGAGTTCGTACACCTTGGTTGTGTCTTTTCAAATAGCGTATTTGATCTTCCCAAATAGAGTGTCAACTTAAGCATAAAGTGCACTCCCTTTCTAATTCCCCAACTGAGCTAATCCTCGTGGATGATTTTTGATTTAGCTTACCTTGTCCATTTTTGGATAGGATAATTTCCCAAATCGATTTACTTTCTCATTGGGAGGAGTCTTGTTTGACTGTTTTCTCTCTGGTTATTCCTGGATGAAGTTGCTGCCTCTTGCATAGGCTATACTCTTTGATTTTCCCCAGTGAATTGGCAACCTAGACGGTTGGTGCATTTATTTTGCACATTTAAGTATATGATCTCCTCGGGAAGGATTGATTCAGGGTTCTCTTTGATGAGTATTTTATTTCTCTATCAATATCATCGCAGTTTCCTTCGGAATTAGTTTGGAAAACGACAAGTGTTAGCTCTTCATGAGCAACTTGTACGTTATAGACCCCGTTGGAAAACGACAAGCGGCAGCTCTTCACGAGCAATTTGTACGTTACTATCTTTGGAAAGCGCCAAGCAGTAGTTCTTCATGAGCTACTAGTGCGTCATTTTATCTTTTCGAAAGCGCCGAGCAGCAGTTCTTCATGAGCTACTAGTGCGTTATTTACTATCTTTGGAAAGCGCCAAGCAGTAGTTCTTCATGAGCTACTAGTGCGTCATTTTATCTTTTCGAAAGCGCCAAGCAGTAGTTCTTCATGAGCTACTAGTGCGTCATTTTATCTTTTCGAAAGCGCCGAGCAGCAGTTCTTCATGAGCTACTAGTGCGTTATTTACTATCTTTGGAAAGCGCCAAGCAGTAGTTCTTCATGAGCTACTAGTGCGTCATTTTACTTTTTTCTGAAAGCGCCGAGCAGCAGTTCTTCATGAGCTACTAGTGCGTCATTTTATCTTGTTGAAAGCGACAAGTAGCAACTTTTCATGAGTTACCAGTATGTTATTACTTTTCTGGAATACAACAAGTGACAGCTTCTTTATTTGAGCAGCTTGTATGTTATGGGTATTTTCTTTGGACGACAGCAAGCGGCAGCTTCTTTATTTGAACAGCTTGTATGTTATGGGTATTTTCTTTGGGCGACAGCAAGCGGCAGCTTCTTTATTTGAGCAGCTTGTATGTTATGGGTATTTTCTTTGGACGACAGCAAGCGGCAGCTTCTTTATTTGGACAGCTTGTATGTTATCGGTATTTTCTTTGGACGACAACAAATGGCAGTTTTCTTTATTTGAACAACCTTCGTATCTACAGTCTTATTACCTCAGCATTAATGAGTATATCTCTGAAATCTAGCAGAGAATGTCTGTTACGAATCGATACCTCCAAAATTCAGTGATCGATTATCAGCCATTTGATACTCTGTCAACCATCGACCTTAAGTTGCGAACTCACTACTTTGGATCAATGATCTGTTATGGCCTATGCAAGATATTCTCTTTGTTAGGATTAGAGGTTGTTTTCCCTCGATTTTATTCGTTGTCAGGGGGTCTGTCGTTTGAAGCTGATAGCTTGTTTCCCCAGCAATGTATAATCCGTACCGCTGTGTTTTGTTGGTGTTCGATTCCCCCAACATTGTCTCGTTTCACACAATATCTTTCTCTGTGAGTTAGATCGCTGCATTCATACCAAACATGACGACGGCATCTTAGGACAAAATTTGCGTAGTTATGTATTTAAGTACCTTCAATCTCGTCGAAACGAAGATTTCAATCTTCATATCTCCGGATAGAAGAAACTTAAATAGGGGCAGCTGTTGTACCCCAAATTTTGACCTAAGATATCGTCTCCTACCTGCATTTTTACATTACAGTTGTGTTGATCCATCGATTTTAAAATTCATGACTTTTTCCGGACAAGAGCTATTTATGCTGAACAGTAAATCATTTAGTCGATTCGTGCCGAATGATGTTTATTAATTGTTTATTATCTAAAATTTAAATAATTGAAATTCATTTTCGATTATTACGTAGTTTAAAGATGTATAGATAATAAAATAAACATCAGAGAAGAGGCACATTAACTGTGTGGACAGTATTTATTTATTACTCATTATCTTAAATTTAAGTAACTGGAATTTATTCTTAGTTATTACATAATTTAAAGGTTTATGAATAATATAATAAGCATTCGGAAAAAGTTCATTGGTCAATAACGATTGTTTAATCATTCGTCGTTCTAAGTTAAATAATTGAAACCCTGTTTTAATTATTATAATTTAGTTGGGAATGATGAATTAAATAACCGAAGATATTAGTTGATCAATGATAATTATTATTTATCTGTTTATTATTTTGAATGTAGGTAATTGAAAATTTGTTTTCAATTATTATTCATTTGGGAAATTGTAACGATAAATAAATAAAGAGATAGAATTTAATGGGAAAATAGTTTTCTTTTATTCATTTTCTTATTGTACAAGTTATTATGTAAACGTTGTATATATTACAATAAATTACAATAATAAATTGACAAAAACTAAAATGAAATAAAAAACTAATCTATCCTAATTCTAAAACTTCCGATCCAATGCGTTTTGTCCGCTCACTTAATGTTACCTGCACAATTAAAAGAAAGAAATTAGAATTCGAATAAATGAATAAAAAGCGAAATTATTAAAATTTCATCATTAAATGCAATGGCCGGAATCAGTTATTATTTTTTTTGCAAATCACGGGATTGCTCCCGGTTCACAAAAAAAAAGGGAATTTTAAAACATATGTAAGTTTATGTTTTCCAAAAACTGCATGTTTAAATTAATTACATTTGTTTAAAATCCCAAATGCAATTTCAAAGAAGCATACAACATAAGCATACAAAAACCATGCAGTAACCACATATGCAAGCATGCTTACGTGAACCATTGCCTACACAGCAGAAAACAAAACAAGTTTGTATTAAAAGGAAAACATGCAGTTTGACCACATTTGCAAGTAATGTAAAAGTCCCATTTTCATCATTTTCTGGCCATTGCAATTTCAGAAAAATGTACAGCTTATCACTTTATATCAAAGCCATACTGAGAGAAAAAAAAAGAGAGGGAGAAGTGTGGGATTTGCAGGCTTAGCATAGGCAGAAGAGGTTATACAAGACAAACAAAATATAGCCAGTAAAAATAATAACACAAAAGAAGAATAGAAACAAATTGGAGGGACAGTAGTGCAGATTGCTCAGGGAAATCCCAAAGCATTTTTGAATTCCTGGCCTGTAGCGAAAAAAAGAGGGAAGAGTTGTTATAATACATAACAAAGAGAAAACCAAGGGTACAGTAGAACATATATCCAAACCTCCAAGAAAAACTTAGAGATTTTTTCCTCCAAAAAACACACAAAGCTAGCAACCTGCATAATCACCCACACTGTCAAAGACCATCTTCCAAAACCTTATGGCCAAACCTTGCACAACCGATTGAGCCACTAAAGCCAATATCATCATCATCCCACTGCCATCAAAAAGATATCAAAACAATCTCACAGAAAACCATTCAAAAACCACCATCCGTATGGCCTAGCTAAAACACATGCCCAAGTTCCATCAATTCGTCCAAACTACACAAAATTCTTACATTCATCACCATGTCAACATTGTTGTCCGAGCTTGAATTTCCTTAATCCAAAACCTGAAAGGCAACCGTTTTGGCCTCAGCAACAACATCATTGGCCTTTTTCAAAGCATATTCCTCTAGCCCACTTCATTCAAAAATCATTATTCAGACCAACATACCAAGTGCAGTAATCCATTCAAAGAGAGAAAACAAAATCATCATACAGTAGCTCGTTCCAAGAAGAAGAAGAAAACAGAAGTGCAGTTCAGTTTCAACAAACAAAAGCATCATACAGTGGCAGCAACCAAGAAGAAGAAAATCATAAATACCGTTCACCGTTGGACTCGCTTCTCCTTCTCTTCGCCGCCCGGCCTCCGTCACCCCTAGCTCTTCCTCCGCCTCCACCTAGGTAACGCTTCTCTCTCTTTTTATTTCCTTCGAGCATACTCAATCAAACATCAACAATCAAGTATAGGGTTAATAATAAGGATCAACTTAACAGAAATCACAGAATCGAATCAACATGCAAGATGAATTAAATATAACAAATCAAACGCGTTCTTACCGTCTCCGCCTAAGCCGTCTCGTTTCGTGTTCAATGGAGGGAAGAAGAGCCAAGAGTGGGTGGCCGTGGCGAAGAGGAAACATCAAGTCTGGAGGCGAGGATGAAGAAGCAGGGCGAAGAAGATGAAGATCATGAAGAAGAGAGAGCGCCGTTTCTGCCCATAAGACAAACCCTAATCCCAATTTGTGTTAAACATTTTCTAACCCTAATGATGTATAATCTCTTGGGCCACCCTTTACTCCCAGCTTAAGCCCACGAAATTTGTACACCCCCCCTGTCTTCATTTCGCCTTGGGCCTTATCCCAACCTTCTAGCCCATTCTGACTTAGTTATACACCCCTATTAACTCATTTCTTTCTATTTTAATTATCTTCTTAAAATCTTATTAGTTTTAATTATAGTTTAGTTAACCAAAAATAATCTAAAGCTTTTTTTTAATAATAGGCCATTTATTAATTCAAACTTTCAAGATTTAATAATCTTAATATCTTTTAAAAATTAGATTTTTAGTTAGTAATATTGAGTTTTAATTTAAATCTAAAAAAATTCCTAAAGTAATACTCTTTTATAATAAAAGGCATAAGAATAGAAAGCTAAAAATATTTTGTTATCTTAATATTAATATCAAAAATATAAAAAACTTAATAACTTAAAACTAAAAAATGTCACGTCCTCATTAATAATTCTTTTGAATTCTCCTCATCAAAAAAATGCGTAAAAAAATTAAAATACTTTCTTCCCGTTAACATTAAACAAAAAATCATAAAAAACGCATTGTTCGTATTTTTTTATTCCATCATTTAGATTATTGCTATTTAATTGTTATTCGCATATTTCTTGTTCGTGTATTTTTGTTTATTCGGTTTGTTTAACTCCAAAGGAAAAAACAGTAAATTTGTTGACTTCATGTCTCCAAATCTAACTGCGCAAATTTTCGCATTTCATTAAAACTTAGGATAATTTTTCCTCAAACATTCACCTTACTTCAAAATTTCAACCTCCCCAAGACTTATACCTTTTAAGCAAAAAACTTCGACATTAGGTCGTCGTATTTTCAAAAACCCGTCCGTATCCCTTTTTTCGGCGAAAACGATTTATTTTCAATCAAGCGAACAAATTTTAATAAACAGATATTTCAAAAGGTTCCTATAGAGTACTATAGATACATTGGGTGCTAATACCTTCCCATTGTATAACCAACCCCCGAACCATAAGATCTCTTTTCAAAAATGCCTTGTACTTTCATTACTTTCAAAAGTATTGTTTACATTGCATATTTAGGGTTTTATTTCGCTCTTTTCCCTTTTCCTTTGGAAACAACAAAGCGCGGTGGCGACTCTTGCTTTTGTGAGACGAATTAATCAATAATTCGATCTCCGATTTACCCCGCTACATTTTTTATCGCTACAGAAGGGCAGCTGCAACCCAAGGTCTTTGAATGCAATTTCGTACATGGGGAAACTGTACTCGGGGAACACCGAGCAAATCCGAGCAGTGAAGGTCGGTCGCGTAACGACGAAATTCTTTTGCAAATCAGGCTGGCCGTGGCTCGCCTCAAGGACAGCGTATGGCCTTCGGCTACGCCGACTATAGACCGAGGGGATTCCTCTAGGCTCGACGCCCACCCAGTCCAACAGAGGGTCTTCTACGGTGTCGATCAAACTCACAGCCTCATCGGCACTTTGTTCCTCCCTTTCGGGGCGTCCAGAAGAGCACGACTCATCCGCCATGGTTACCTACAGAGCACGGGAAACCAGTCAATTGGGCACGAAACCATACGCTCGTAGTAACGGACAAGATGGAGTGCGTGACAAACCACGTCGCCCCACACACGACCACAAAGTTGGTTCGAAACAAAAATAGCAGTCGCCTCCCCGACTTCCAGATACCTCGTCGGGTCCTTCTGCAAGCCGCCTAAACAAACCGACAACGCGGTCACTCATGAATACGCCGACCCGGGGTATGAACATGGCGAGCAACATCATAAAGCCTAAAGCCAGAACCATGAGCATACCGGGCACGATCATGAATTAGGCGCCTTGGATCATGAAGACCCCGGGCAGCACTGCAGATTATAACCTAAACCATGCATCTACCGGCCACGAGCATGTGTTTGCCGATCCTAAGCATGAACTTGTCGAGCTAAACATGAATTTACCGGGCTAGTCCCACGCGCACAACCTCTAAAAACGTCTAAAACGATGAAACTCATGCATCAAAACAGAAAAACAGAGAAGATAAGTCACTTACTTGGAATCAAGGAGTGGACTCGGCAACGGAGGAAAGGAATCGGTGACGGAGATCGCGGCGATGCTATGAGAATCTGGAAGAACAGCAGCAGCAGAAGCGCGAAGAGTAGTAACGCGTTATGGGGCCCCAGGATCCTATTTATAGTGATGACGTGGAATGCCAAACGTCACCTCGGGCAACCACATAGTTTCTCTCCTCGACACACGGCTCCCTAGGCAATAATGACCCTATCCTCATAGGGTGGCGGCACAGTTCCCAAAAGATACCTCGTGTGCTCGACAGACGCGCGCCGTTGAGGAATCCCCGAGCATTCCCCGCGAGGAGCACCCCCACGAGGAGCCGCGTCTCTGACCCGGGCACGAGGCCCCGAAATGAAAGCAACCTAAGATCAAGCCATGGCTCCTAACCCAAGGAACCGCGACTTGGGGGGCTCCTGTTCTGGACTGGGCCCGACTGGCCCAATAGCATTGATAAGGCCCAATCTAAACAGACTTGCTGGGGGCCACGCTGACCAAAGGATCACAGTCGTGCCCGACGTGCTCTCTGGGGCTACTTGCTCGACCTCCTACTGTCCAGCTCGACCTCACCTCGAGCACCCCTCTTAGGGCAAACTCAGTCCACTGCACCCTCAACGGGACTCCGAGAAGACCGCGTCTCTGTCCGCCTGCACTTCACGCAGAACATCCAGGGAGGGGACCACATGCGGGTTCCCACTACGCACGTAGAACCTGGCAGTTCCTCCATTGGGCCAAACCTGCCCGGCCCAATGAAGGAACCTTGGCCCAGCGCTGGGGGCTATAAATACCCTCTGTTTCCAGAGGGTCAGGTATTCATCATTCTATCCATACTCTTACTATTGTCTGCTCGTGCTCTTACTCACTTCAGCATCGGAGTGTCTTGCAGGTACCCCCACCTCATTCAAAACTTTCAGCTCGGAGCCAGCCGTGACGGTCCAAGTCTGATCAGGTTAGATCAATAAATATATTACTAATATAAAAATTATATATATATATATATATATATATATATATATATATATATATATATATATATATATATATATATATATATATATATATATATATATATATATATATAATCGACAAAATAATACATATCATTAAAACAAAGATAACCGAAGACATGTGTCCCTTATGACTTAGTGCACCTCATAATAGTTAGCAATTTATTATGTTTTTTTGTAAAGGTAATGTAGAAAAAACCAAACTTAAATGATACACTTATTTTATTAAATTTCTAGAATAGATCAATATATAATTTAATCTTTACTTTCAATATTTTGAGACTATATTAATGAAGTCACACAGTTTAACGAGTGGATAGTCAATAAACTTACCATGAATAGTAAAAGAAGGATTTATGATAATTAATGGTTGTATTAGTTACATGAAGTTCGGAGACTGTTACAAAATGAAAACATTCCACGTCATACCTCCCATCCAATTATGTTCTGTTAATGAACGAATCCTCCGTCAGATCCACCACTCCAATCTCCTTCTTACCATTACCATTTCACTTTCTTACACCATCTCATTTTTTTCTCACATTGTTTTCTTTCGTATCATTTCTCAGGTAATTGTAATTTCAATCATAACATAACAATGTTAAGCAATACTATCACCATGCAAACGTATCACATTTTTTAAAACTTTTTTTTATATTTTTATTTATATTTATTTCTGTTACGTAGATGGATCGCCGGAGAATGTACGATAGGCAGCAAAGCTCAATGGGGACACCGTCATCGCCGTCTTCGCCGGTGATGATGTCGCCGATACATCGTCATGTTCGTACAGGCTCAACTGGCGGTGTTGCCATGTCGAAAAGAGCACAAAATACCTCCACAAAAGCTGCCGCTCAGAGACTCGCACATGTTATGTCGCATCAACCAATCGGCGAAGAGGAAGAAGAAGACGACGATATTGCTCTTGATTACACTTCAATCAGTGGCACCGGAGGCATTGGACTCGCCGGTAGAAGACCGGCTCGACCTCGTTCTCCCATGGTAATTAATTAACTAACTATCATTGTTTCTTTCTTTTCTTTCCTTCTACTCATTGTTTTTTGAATATTAGACAGTTAAGAGTACTCCAGATCAACCTCCACCACGGTCAAGATCGCCAATGGTAAATTTTTGCGTTTTAATTGTTATTGGATTACAATGTATTGTAAATAGTATGAAAAATTGAAATCTCTTATTTACGTGTGTTGTTTGCATTAGACAGTTCGTTCTACTCCGGAACAACCTCCATCCGCAAGATCAAGGTCTCCAATGGTATAATTTATTTTCGAGCCTTTAATAAATGAAAGTGTGTTTGATCCTGAACGTGACAAAGAGGTAGTTTCTATTTTGTTATCAGTCATTTCGCTCGTCTCAAGATCAACCTCCATCTGCAAGATCACGTTCTCCAGCACCACCGCCAGTTCGCTCCATTCAAGACCAACCCCAATCTCTACGAACCTCAAGCGTCCGATCGTCATTCTCCGGCGCCGACCAAACTCCGCCACGAATCTCCACACACAATGCCAACCAGGGGGACCAACAACCGCCGTCCGCTCGTTCAACGGGCAATCGAGCTCTCGATATGTCTCCTTCTGCACGGAGTTTAGCTTTTTCTAGGCCATCGCAATCGAGTAATGCGAGCAATGATCAACCGCCTTCTGCTCGAGCTAACTCCGGGCGGCCTAGTGGACTTTCTAAGGTGGTTCCGTTGGTTCCGGCGAGTGTGCCGATCACTCTCAGGCCGGCGGCATCAATTAATATTCATCCGTCGGAGTCTCTTCCAGATATTACTAAAAGAGATAGAAGGTATTATAAAGAAAATGTGTTTCTGTTTGGTTTGTGATTTTGTGCTTATTTGTAATGCTATGAATATCTGATGAACATGTAGATTGTCACTTGATTTGGGCAGTATGAAAGTAAGAGAAAATGTCAATCAGCTTCCGCGGCAAACTACTGAGCTTGAGGATGAGGTATGGTGAAAGTAATTAATAAAATCTTACAAGTTACTAGGTTTAAATATGATTTTAGTTGCCGGGACGGATAATATAGCAAACAGCCATGTATTTCCAATTCTTTCTAACTTCAATCCCCTTTTAATATTAGATCACTTGCATTTCTTAATCTTCAACTGCCTTATTCATATGTGACTGTTATCTCTTTTTAGGAATCTACTAATGAGATGTGAATTTTAATGCAGCTTGATATGCTACAAGAAGAAAGGGACAATTTACATGAAAAGGTGATATATAAATTTGTTATTGTTATAGACACGGTAGTTTTTGAGATTTTAGCTGTGGTGCTTATAATTGTAACATGACAATGTAGAAGAACGAATCTGGTATAAATTTGGGTTGAAACATTGTTGATTATATTGTTATTTTTTCTCCATTCTTACAAGTGATTATGTTTTGCATACACACTTTTTGGGCATGCCATATTGACATGTGTATCCTCCTTAGCTTCGACTTGCAGAGGAGAGATGCGAGGAAGCTGAATCGAGAGTTAGGCAACTAGAGCAACAGGTAATACATTTTAGAGAGTAGCTAATATTGCTACATCATATAATGAATTTGACATTTTATACATCCTCAAATATATTGAATTAAATTAAATACTTTCTTAATAAAAACAGTGCATCGAATTTATGAGTTCGACAAAACGGTATCATGCATTTCGTGATACATGAACACTAAGCACCAATTATCCCAACTTTCTCTGCATTTTGTTTCCAGGTTGCTAATCTTGGAGAAGGGGTAACTTTGGAGGCTCGCCTATTAAGCAGGCAAGTTTAGCACTTAGATTAATCCTTTGTACTTCCCTGTTAATACTTGTTTCCATTGATTAAACCTTATTTATGATATTATTGAAACTATTTCAATGAATATATTGAAACTTTGAATGAAATCCATCCACAATTTGATCGAAGTGTTTTCTTTTGTGAAGAAAATGATCAACTATGGTACAAGTATTAGCTAATATTAAGAAGATCAACCATAGTCAAGTTGAGCATGGGCATGAGTTTTGTGTTTTAGTATAATACTGGATAGCATTGTGAACTCTAACAGAACCACAAGTGATCCCATAAGTTCACTTTTCCTAAACATGTTTCTTTTTTCTAACATGTATTGTACTTTTTTATTTTTCAGAAAGGAAGCAGCACTGCAACAAAGAGAGGTTTGTGCACTTTTCCTTTCACTTGAATATATGTTAAGAAATCTAAATTACCTTTCCCAACCATTTGGAGGTAGAGTGGCTAACATCATTTTCCTTTTCAGGCTGCTCTGAAAAATGCTTCAAAACATGGAGGTTTTCATGGCAATACAACACTAGATGCTGAGGTATCCAGCATTTTACCTTGTACGTTCTATCGTTTTGTTTTAATTCTTCTGCCAATTTTGATGCAAAGAAATATTATGCTCATAAATAAAATTTAAATATAGAATTTTGTTATCAGACTGCTATGGAGGAAGCAACATCTGCATTGGAGAAGCTTCGACTTATGACTCAACGAATGATACTCACTCCGGAAGAAATGGTTGGATTTAACGTTACAATGTATTCATTTTAACATTCTTCATTAGTTATGCGATTTTCCTTTATGTCTCTTAGGAAGAGGTTGTTTTGAAGAGGTGTTGGCTAGCTCGGTATTGGAATTTATGCCTTCAACATGGTAAGGTCATTTGATTAGTTTTTAAAATATAATAACATGAATTCTATGATTTTCTTTGTTTAGTTAAAAAAACTGAATTATCTGCATATAATTTGCAGATCTTTATTTAATATTTTTGGTAAATCTCAAGTGAACTTATTTGATTTGCCTAGATGTTATTATGCTAGCAACACACTGTTGAACATACTTTTATTAACTCACTTTTCTCTTGATCAAAATTTCACGTAAAACCACATAAAGTTGTTATACTGATTTGAATTTTAACAAAAAGAAAAAAATGTGTAATGGAAATGAACAATAAATGAGGGTATTTTCATGGTCCATTTAATGTTAATGGCAATGAAATATATGGCAGGTATTCATGCCGAGATCGCTGAAACAAAATGCAAGTATTGGTCTACTTTTGCTGGTAATCCCGTTGATGTCGTATTGGCTGCAGGAGAGAAAGCTAAAGTGGAAACAGGTAATATTTATATGCTACATTGGAAATTTTTCTATATACTTGTTTTAGTTAATCGGTTCAGGTTTATATGGTTTTTGATTAATCGGTGTGTTAAATTTTTGTATTAAATTATTTATCAATTTATGAACAAGTATAACTTCGAGTGATATTAACTTTCCTCAATTTATGCACCATGCCACAGACCTCGATTTAGAGGATCCAGAAGACCAACGTGACCTGAATGAACTTTCTGGAGAGGGAAATATCGAGAACATGCTTTTTGTTGAGCAAGGTTTGCGGGAATTGGCTTCTCTAAAGGTATTTGTTCGAATGCAGAATACTCCCTCCGTCCCTTTTTAAATAGCTCCATTTAGCTCAAATTACATATCAAATGAAACAGGAGCTCAATGAAGCTATTTATATAGTAACAAAAAAAAGAGTGAAATAACCAACTCGATTACTCAGCAACTGAAGCAACAATCTCCTAATCATCCAGTTGTTAAGTAGCCGTCTCTGCTTCAGCTACACTCATGTCTAACTGAACGTCACCTCATATTGTGTTAAAATCACGCGTCTGTTATCCAGTGAAATTCATATTATTACACTGGTCACGTTGAATGATTTGACCTATCTTTCTTCCAATAGGGCCATGTAGCTTTATCCAATGATAAAGAGAAAGTTAAAAAAAAACCTAATTGAGTGTTGTATTTTCTTAAAATTTCTCATTATGGAAATAAAGAAAATAAAAGCCGTTTGCAGTATTTTATTTATTCAATGGCAATTGATACTTATCAAGGAGAACAAAGAGGGTTTCTTATGGGTGCATTCTCCATTGTAATTGTTTTGAAGGTAGAAGAAGCATTGGCAGTTGCATTGGCTCAACATAGGCGACCGAGTTTACTGAGAGCTGGTTTTTCAGGTGCAAAGTTCTATAATGCATATAAGTTAAATTTTTATCTATAAATATAGTTGTCATGTCATATATTGTGTAAGTTTGTGCCCAGATTTTTCAAATCGATATTGAGTTATACTTATGCAGTATCAACCACAAATTTAAATTATTTAGGCACACACAAATGGAAAAAGATAAAAAAATCAATTTTTTTGTTATTGAAATAAATAAATGGTGTGTATTTTTTTTGTTCGTGTGCCTAAGTGATTTGAATTTGTAGTTGTGACCTGGTGACCATACAAGAACTATCTATCGATACTTTGTGAGTTATGTTCTGTTAAATATTTCTATATGTATGGAGTCTGACTCTTGAATTTTGGACATAGATGACTTAAAGCTACCGATTGAAGGGCAGTGTGATGCGTTTCGTAAGTTTTCTATGTCACCCTTTGCATTTGCATTCAAATGACCTTGTGTATGGTCCTAACAACTATCATGTATGTAACTTGATTCACATTTACACTGCCGTGGGACCTGACCTAGCATTAAAAAAAGTGATATTAACATGTCATAACTCTTTCAAAAATAATACTTTACTTTCAGAATTGAGCAAGGAGGAGGCTGAAGATGTATGTTTTAAGCAGGTACGTGCTAGCAAGTAATGAAATTCATGGTGTTTCATTACAGTGCTCCTCAGTCACATCCTATTTTTAAATGTTTAGGCATGGCTTACTTATATTTGGAGAAGAGCAAAACGACACGAGATAGAACCTGAAATAGCAGATGAGCGTTTGCAGTATTGGATTAGTCATAACTCTAAGACCCCTTCCTCACAAGATGCAGTTGATGGTACCGTCAATTCCGTTCTCCCTATCCCTTGTAATAAATACATTGCAACTTGCAAGTCTCAAGAACTATTATTGAATAGGTTACACCATATTCTTTTTTTTTTGTTGAAAAATGAGACTAACTCAGTTATTGAAATCTTGGATTGCAGTAACTTGCATAATAAGTAAAAACTAAATCTGTAGGATTTGCAATTCTAACATATCAACTTTGCAGTTGAACGCGGACTTGCAGAGATAAGGAAGTTGGGAATTGAAGCACAGTTGTGGGATGAATCTCGCAGAGAATTGGAACAGGATATTGACAATGCCAAAGTGCCCAGTCGATCTGATTTTTGATGATAGACAGCTAAAGTAGTTTTTTTTTACTTTCAATTTCTTGTTGTCCAAATTGTCCCTCACATTGAGTTGGATGAATATGCAATACTTTCAGTGTATTATATTTTGTAGAAACAATGTTCTCTGTTGTTGTGATAATGTAAAAAGTATGTTAATAATGTACTCTAATCATATTCTATGGACTATGGCTTATAAGAAAATGGGTGAAACATGTTTTCAGTCTCTACAAATATAATACATTTTGGTTTTAAATTTTTGCACACATTTTAGTCACGACTGCTAGCTAGCTATTTTACGATCGGCGTCCATGGTTTCATACGCAATACAATCAATATTCCTGGAATACATGGCGTGAACTTGCAGGTTTGAGGTGGGATTATAAGATCTCTTGTGTTGGGCCAACCGTCTTGCAATAGGCCTTCTTGAGAGAATTTAATCGGCCTGCTATGAAAAACGATATCTTTCTTACAAAGTATAAACAATTTCTTAATGATCAAGAAATAACTAAGGATAGAAAAGATGGAAAAACAAAAAGAACACATGGATTGGTTATAACTATTTTTCTTTACTTTCTCTTTAAACAATATTACAAGTACATAAGAATAACAAATAACCCTCTCATCCTAAATTAAGATTTGCAGTCTGCAATGATGAGAGACTAGTATGCTATTTATAATAAACATAACATACCAAACTAATGGACTTTTTTTCACAAATATCCGTTACAAGTTAACTTAGGGTACAAGCTAATTTAAACAATTGGACATAACAAAAAGGCCCAATTCGAAATACTAACAACCATAGCATTTCGACACCCACATACTAAAACACACTTCGACTACATTATGTAGGTCTTTGACACCAGCATGTGAACATACTTGACGACATGCATAAATCCTGTTGAACCAGAAGCTACTCGTCGACCCAATAGAGTTCGATCCAATATCTCACAAATTTCTATCTTGGAACAAACTCTAATATCAAAGAACAAACTAGCTTTCTTCATGCAGCTTTATCAACTTCATGCAGTGGAAAAACTTGCAACTGGACAATGTCTTGGTGATCATATCAACAACATTGTGATATGTCAAAACCTCCAGCACTTGGACTTCTCCATGCTCGATTACCCCTCCTACGAAATGCATCCTCACATCGATGTACTTGGTTCGCTCATGATAGGCTGATTCTTCGACATTGTTGCTTGCTATGAGAATATCATCCACATAAAGCAACAAAATAACAAATGAACTACCATGTCAAAATTTGAAGTAAACACAGTGGTCGAACTGACTTTTAATGAAACTTATGTGTGCCATGAACTTGTCAAATCTTCTATTCCACTGTCAAGGAGATTGTTTTAGTCCATATAAGAATCTCTTCAGCTTGCACACATAATCTTCCTTTCCATTTTCGACATGCCTTTCATGTTGCCTCATCAGGATTGTTTCATCTAAATCACCATACAAGAATGCAGTATTCACATCCATTTCTTCTAGTTCAAGGTCAAAATGTGCCACCATGGCAAGCAACATTCGAATGGACATGTGCTTCACAACAGGAGAGAACATATCATTAAAGGCAACACCTTCTTTCTGAGTGAAACCCCTTGCGACCAACCTTGCCTTGTATCTTTTCTACGTCACTCCTTTGATTCCTTCGTTAACTTTGAAAATCCACTTACAGCTGACTAACCTGGATCCAGCAGGTTTCTTGATCAGTTCTCAAGTACTATTATCATGAAGATATTTCATCTCATCATATATGCCCTTTAGCCATTTAGTCTTATTTCGACTCCTCATAACTTCCTTTTGGTATCTAGGTTCTTCATATAGAACCCCACTTGTAGAAATTAAGGCATAAGGTATAAGATATGCATACCCAAGTCTCTCAGGTGGCTTGATGACTCTTTGCATCCTATCTCTTGCCAATAGGTAGTCATCGACAATTTCCTCAACTTCATCAACATCTTCTACTTCTTCTTCGACTTCATCTGAGATATGCAATTCAGCATTAATATGCTCCACCTCAACAAGAATTTCTCCTTGTTCCAGCTCTTTGTCAGATATTTCTGCAATTCGACCAACATCATCAGTTTTCTTGGAAGCCATTTCAGCTTCATTGAAAACTACATCTCGACTGGTGATACACCTATTGTGACCTGGCCCTAGGCACCATAGCCTATAAACTTTGACTCCTTCAGGGTATTCCATGAACATATATTTTAGAGCTCTAAGTTCGACTTTGTCTTGCCTAATATGAGAATAGGCTACCCAACCAAATACTCTCAGTTTGTCGAGATTTGGTGGATGTCTCGACCAAACTTCTTCAGGTGTCTTCATATCTAACACAGTTGAAGGACATCTGTTTATCAAATATGTTCCTGTCAAAACAACCTTAGTCTAAAATACCTTCTTTAACTCAACACTAGTCAACATGCATCTAACTCTCTCCAAAATAGTTCAATTAAACCTTTCATCCAAACCATTTTGTTGTGGAGTACCTGCAGTAGTTATGTGCCTTCCAATACTAGAGGCAGCACAAAAGTTGTTGAAAGCCTCATTGCAAAATTCAAGGCCATTGTCGGTTCTTAGTCTCTTGACCTTTCTACCAGTTTGATTTTTGATCAAATTCTTCCAACTTCTGAAATTCTCAAAAGTTTCATCCTTAGTCTTCTGGATGAATACCCATAACTTTCTGGAATAATCATCTACTATGGAAGGAAAATACCTTACTCTTGAATGTGATGGACACCTTGCAGGCTCCCAAAGATCAACATGGATGTGATCAATAGATCCATGTGTTCTTTGTTTGCCTTTGTTGAACTTCACTCTGCAAGACTTTCCAAGTACACAGGGTTCACAAAACTTCAGCTTTTCGACTTTGTCTCCTCCAAGCAAGGTTTGTTTCCCCAATTCGATCAGACTCCTTTCACTGACATGGTCCAATCTCATGTGCCAAATTTCTGTCTTCGACAAAGGTTTTATGGATGCAATATTTGTCGAAGCACTTACAACTTCAGCGTCAAGGGTATACAAGCCTTGCTTCTTCACGCCTCTCAATACTTCCTTCGACCCCTTCATGACTCGTAGGATACTTTTATCTCCTTGGAAAACATATCCATTCTTGTCGAATTCACCAAGAGAAATCAAATTTCTCTTAAAATCAGGTACATACGTTACTTCAGTCAACAACTTTATTGACTCATCATGGAGCTTGAATCTCACAGATCCAACGCCTACAATCTTGTAAGCTTTGTTGTTTCCCAACAATACAGATCCACCAATTTGATCACATAATTCTTCAAACAAGTCCTTTGTTTAGAGTCATGTGCCAAGTGTAACCTGATTCCATAATCCACTCCTTACTTGAGTTGCTTCTTGAAACCACAAGAACATCAGATGAGTCCAAAATCATCTTGAACAATGGTGCGTTACCATTATCCTTACCTCCATGATCTTTCAGGCGTTCAAGGCACACCTTTCTTGTGTGACCCTCCTTCTTGTAATGATAGCATCGAATACCAGATGCTTCGTCACTATAAGAATTTTGTTGACTTTTCCTTTCTTCTTGTCGAACTTTCCTCCTTCTGTAAGAATTTTCCCCTTAATGGTCAAACCTTCACCAACCGTCGAAGTTTTATGCTTCTTTCGTTTGTTCAAGTCCTTAGAATACAAGGCTAATTGAACTTCTTCAGAGGTCAGGGACTCTCTTCCATACAAGAGATTTTCTTGAAGTGAGCATGTGTTTTGGGTAAAGCGCACAACAACAATGATTGATCATCATCATTGATATTCAAATCAATATTTTCAAGATCAAGAATCAGCTTGTTGAACATATCCAACTCCTCAGTCAACACTTTGTCTTCAATCATCTTGAATGAATACAAAGCTTTCTTTAGGTAGAGTCGATTTACCCAGCGATTTGGTCATGTACAAACTTTCAAGTTTCACCCATAACCCTGTCGTCGTCGTCTCCTTTGATATCTGCCGAAGAACCTGATCACCAAGGCTCAACAAAATTGCGTTGTGGGCTTTCTCTATTTTGTACCCCCAAAATTTACCCTCCCTTTCCTTTAAAATTTCTCTTCTAGGGTTTTCAAGAGTTCAAGCTTTACAAACCTCCAAACATGTCAATTAATTCGTCAAGGGTTTGAGTTTGCAAAATGCTCAAAGTTCTCATGTCCACTAGTTTTGTACTAGGGTTTTGACTTTTGAGTGTGTGACACCTGTTGTGAATCAAGAGTCATGAAGCTTTATCTTATTTTCATCTTTCCTCAAGGGTTTCTCCCTCATGGAATTAGGGTTTCTATGGCTGGCAATGGCTCTCATTTTGACTCAAGTTTGGATCAACTAGTTCCTTATTAACTTTGGTTTATAGCGCTAAGTGGATCCGGTTTCTCATCTGAGGCAAACGAGTTTGATTAGTGTTCCATTCCAGGATTTCTCTATCCTTTAAATTTATCTTTATTCTTAAGGATATCCTTACAGATTGAGTTGGCGGATTAAGGTCTCGTCAAGTTTTCATCTGTTAAATTGGTGCTTCAAACATAAGAAGAGTTGGGTTGATGGATTCTGTTAAAGTTAAGGGTCATTGATCAGATATGGTTATGAGGAATATATTATTCTATGTGCTTTGGTTAGGATATTTTTTGGATATATGTTTTGGACATCAAAAACAATTCAAGGAACTGAAGACACGTATTTGTGTAGGATTCAAGCTCGTTAGTTCAAGAAGTAAACAATGCTAAGATTCATTACGTGAAGTTTATAGCATTCATTACATCATTTCAAATTCATTATCTCATGTTCACAATCCATTCAAAGTACTAAAGATACAATTCGAAATTCAAGGGTTCCAAGCCCGTATCATTTCTTTCATAATCCTTTTCAATTTTTATTTAAATCAAACAACTTCTACAATATGTATTACCATTCTTAAATCATTCATACATTCCTCAAAAGTTTTTTTTCAAATACATTTCACCAAATATTACAAGTTCAAGATTCAAAGTAATTCAAGAAGAGATGTCCAAATACATTTAAAGGACAATTACATTTTTTTTCTATTCTCTATTCAAAACAAGGCCAAAAGGGTGTCTTCATGCTCAAGCTTCTTTCAAGTACCTCCAAACCTCTCGCGTTTTTCATTTTGCACATGAAACAAAGAAACAAGAGTTAGTTGATAAGCAAATTCAAAAGAACAAATTATAAACAAATTCAACTCATCATTAGGGTGGTTTCAAGAATAAAAAAAAAGAGTTTGTTTTTTATGTGCTAAGGCCTCAAATTTTCAGTTTTTATCACGGGCCAATTTCTATTGCAAATCACAACCCATTGTTGGTTCACAATAGAGGGAAAGGTGAAAACAAAATTTCAAGCCCAACAGGATTCAAACAGAATTCAAACCCAAAAGAAAAGCCCCATACAAAAGTTAGAACTCTATCATTGGCTAGGAGTAATCTTTTGCAAATCTCAATATTTGGTTCACAAAAGATAAGAAGAAATCAATAAAAGTCAGAACTAGCATCATGTGTTCACGCAAGAAACAACAAATATCATGTTATTTCAAAGTAAACAAATCATAATTTGCAAAATCAAATCACTTTACTGAAAAGTACAAAGTTCAAAGTCAGCCACAAGTACAAAAACTTGTACAGAAAAACAAGCAACCGGCTAGCAAGCATGCCAACAAGCAAACTAGTGCAACAAAAGTAAAGTGACAAAATGATGCCCCTTATGTCAGCTTGTACAAGAAAACAAGCAAAGTCATAAAATAAAGCAACAAGGTACAAAGTCAGCAAGCTAGCCTGCTAAAAGTACCAAATAAGCTAGCATCACAAAAAACCAGATAAAGTTATCAAAAGTCAACCAGCAAAAGGACAACAAAATTGATTTATCAAAGAACAACAAAGTTGATTTATCAAAAATCAGTAAAATGTGACAGAACAAGCTTCCCTCTAAGTCCTTATCAGTAACAAAAAACAAAGTGAAACAAGCAAGCCAAAGTCACAATATAAAACCAGCACTGGTGTTCACAGTAAGGAAGGGGCCTAAACAACAACATTACTGTCTCAAGAAAAAACATCATTTTTCCAGTAAAAAGATACCGAAGCCAAATCCAAAATCGCAACCACAAGAAAACCGAACATCATCATTCACCACAAATAAACAGAAGCAAACAACAACATAAAAAAACCAACCAATTTTATCATCATTTTCAAAAAAACCACAACGCTTCAACGTTCATAAAAATAGAAGAGTCGAGGAACGATCTCACCCAAAATAAGCTTCAGAGGCCAAATCGAAGCCCTTAGGGTTTCGGTTCACCCCATTTCTGATCTACGCAAGAATATGAACAATCTGTAAAAATCAGTCAAAGATCAGTAAATAGAAGAGTAACACGATTCCAAAAATGTAAGAAAAATAGAGGTTTTGGAAACACCGCCGCCGCCGCCGTTGAAGCGATTTCCGATGCAGTGGCATCGTCCTTCTCCGTGAGGAGAACGAGAGAGGAAGCAAGTGAGATAAAATTCATAGCAAATGAATTTCTTTTTCTTTGTTTTGATTATTTAAGCCTCATAATATTTTCGTTGGGCCACATCCAACGAATTTCCCAAGCCCAACGACCCCTCTCCAGTGCGCACCCCCCTCACATTCTTTTCCATTATACTTTTTGGGCCCTATAAAAAACTACTCAGCCCAATCCCATTTCCACTCGCATACCCTCCCCTGTTACTTAGAGCATCACGCAGGCTGAACACTTTTTTTTTGTATTTTCTGTTTACAAAAACTCCTTTTGGACCAAATAAAACCTTTTTTCTAACAAAGACCCTAATATGATTTTCACACCCCCAAACTTCATTTTCATATTTTTATTT